>JAOWBN010198993.1:0-14943 GCA_028565015.1 Pinguicula moranensis | reverse complement strand
CTGAAATATCAGACCATCAGCATCATGTGAAAGCTTTGGAATGAATCCTTTGAGAACTTTTCTTACAGTTGAAAGCAACCAAAAGTCTTTTCTCCTCACCTGCTAAGTCTCATAATATTTCCAAAAACAGATTAAATACAACAAATAAATAAGACAGTGGAAAGGAGCTTGTGGGACAGAGGAAAGATATGAGGCTTTACGATTGCTAACCCTGAAAGGTTCCAAGTCATATCTATAGTATGGATTTTGGCTCTGATATATATGTTGTCTTTCAAGATTCCTTGGTTCAATTACTTCTTTCTCGAGCATTTTCCAACGTTCATAAAATGGTCGCTGCATGAAAGCAGATTCTGTTAGAAAGAAGTACTAACCATTATCTGTAACCACAAAAGAGTCTATTTCAAGGAAATTAATAATGATAAAGGAAAGAAGAGGAATCCTGTAACTTCTTTAAAGCTGGAAGGGTAAAACCTAAAAGGACAATAAAGTGTGGCAATCAATCAAAGAATCGATGGCAACAAATGCTAAATTGCATATTCCGAAGGTTGTCCAGAATTCATACAGTTAAGCATGATAAACATATTATAGAACTCGCAACACAAGGATAATAATAAGCATGAATTAACAAGTCTTAAGAGTCTTTGATACCTGAAAGACAAGGATGATAATAAAATTAAAGGGAAGTGGAATTCAAGAAGATTTCTCAGGCTGTACCTCTACAATGGATACCTGGTTAATCGCCATCATATCATAAATCAGGTACCTTCTTTCTTGTTTCTGTAAATCAGGCATGGTATCGATGACCATTTCCCCATCAAGTAACGTAAAATGATGATACGTTTTCTCAAGCATTCCCTTCTGATTAAATAAGTTTATACAGATTCAACATTCAGTAAAAGGGATATTTAGGCTTGTTATGGTATCAAGGGATGAAGATATAGTGATATACAAATTACAAAGAGGAAAGCATACTTCGGTAGTGTGCCTGCAAGGAAATCGCATCTGAACCCTCCGAAAATTGAAATGCCTATCTATTAAGTAACAACCATCTATAGTTATCAGCATCATATATCTTGTTCCATCAGCTTTCCACGTTGCATAATAATACCTCTGCCTTAATAATTGCAAATTGTCCCTGGGTGGTTAAACCATGAGCATTCATAAAAAATAGTGTCATGAGAATAACAACGTTGTTACAAATATAGCATCCTTCAAGCGCAAAATCAAAGTCCATTGAAACTCAAGTAAATGCAGATATCTTCAACAGAGATCCAATAGCATATTATTCATGACAGAACCATAGATTTCGACTAGTATTCAGAGTTGTCGTAATTTGTATCAATAGGATAATCAGGTCCATTGCAAATGGAGCTGGAAGAGTCATTATTGACAATTCTTTTAGCTTCGCGCTAATAATGAACTAGATCAAAATGATTATTAAATTCCAATGTTTCTCTTAGTGAAGTTGCTGGAAATCAATACATCAAATGACACAATGTATCTAAGGTCGCAACGAAAACAGCCTCATTACAAAAATAGGGTTGCGTACATCTGACCCCAACTTGATTGAGAATATACTCGATATGTTATTGGTTGTATCAATACAACAATCATTTCTTTCATGTTTTGCATTTCAATCTTGAGTTCCATGTTCCCCAACCCATAATACTCCCCCTAAATCAGACGAACAAGTATAAGATGATGTTCTGCAGCTATTACATCAACCATGCTCGTGTCAATTGCCAAATGCATGAACTTTACATGCTAAAAGGATCTACACCACTTCAATAGTGATAATTCAGGTTAACCCAACTAATCATGAAATGGGTAAGATAAATCCTGCAACTCTAAATTTTCAAAACATAGGAAAAACATGTCACGTCCAGAAACAAAATCAAATTCCCATGCAAAGATAGACAATTTGCAAATAAGGAAGCTAATTGGAGAAACCTGTTAAGGGAAACTGGATGTGAACCAGGAAACACGGCAGATCTTCTATTCTGTAAATTAAAAATATATATATACTTCAGAAAAGTGAAGAAGCTGCTATATGAAATGCATGGTTCAACACATAACTTTGGTAATTCCAAACATTTGCTGAATTAAGAATGATACATATGAAGAAACAGAGATACAAGGAGTGGGACAACATAGAAATTAAAAACAAAACACTACCCTTGAATCACCCCATACAGGCAGCTTCAAAGTTTGATAGCAAAACTGCTGCATCAATTCTTGCTGCTCTGTAGGTATTGGATCACCCAAAATATCGTCATTCGTAATTATCAATTCTGGCTTCTGATTCTCCTGAAAGCATAGCAACTTCAAAGATTAATTGTGAAAACACCAATAACAACCTCAAGAATCAAGCTTCAGTAAGATTAGCCAGTCAGGGTATCTGAATGAGTATCGAAGATTTTTCCCTCGCCCACCCGCCCCCAAAAAAAGAAACGTGTTTTCTTTTGAGCAGAAAGAACAGAAAAGAGGCATACATGTTGAGAAACAGTAGTATCTCCATCATCATCGTCATCATCGTGCATTGCCACACCATTTAGATCAAGTTTTTTCCATTCTGGAGTTGGAGGGCAAACAACCGTATCCGGTTTCTTCTCATGATAAAAATCGTATAAAGCATCTATATAGTCAAGCTTGTATATCCCAGGTGGGCGGGCATCAGCAAATACTTTTATTGCCTGAGAGGAGGAAAAAAATCTCAGACCTAACTTTGGTTATGTTGAGGAAGTAAACAGAAAAAAAAATAGCAAGCTGACCTGAGTGACAGAAATAGGCAGTGTACGCATGAGATAGTGGACAATCATATATCCAGTGCGATTATGACCATGCGTGCAATGAACAAGAATATACTTTTTGGGTTGTTTTTGCCTAGAAAGAAACTGAGAGACCTGAAATGGAACAAAAACTGCTGAGAGTTACTTATATTAGGATGATAGGTACCAAGAATTGCAAAGTGTTTTTATGAGGAAGAACCCTTCAACAAATAAAAAACAAAGGCAAGCAGGTATGTACAATGTTAGCAGAATTACAAAAGATGAAATGTATTGAATGGAAAAAAAGGATTCTAAAACTAAGTTAAAGCAGATCCCAAACCACCATGTTTGAATAGTCTATAAGATGAAATGATAAGGTTGGTTTCAATATGACAATCACCAAAGAACTGACAGGAAGCTCAATTCAACGATAAACAAAAGTAAATATATTTTGCAATTCTGATGTTCAATGTAAATTGTACTGGACAATTTGATGCTATCACGGTGCAGTAAGAAACCAGAAATATTATCAATTTGCATTTTTTATTATCAAATATGTTACAAGTACAAACGCGGGCTATCAAGAAGAGTAGAGCACCATGAGTTAATTGAATAAAGTGAACACTTATTACATGCAAAGAATTGTTAAATAAAACCAAACCAGTAAATCCCGCTGGTAAGCAGGGTCTGTGAAGGGTGAGATGTATGCAGCCATATCCCTATCTCACAAGAGATAAGGAGACTGTTTCCTTAGAGACCCCCAACTCGTAGCTAAAGGCGGAAAAAGGAAATAAGTAAAATAAAATAAATAATAATAATAATAAAGAAATAAATAATAACAATAAATAAATATATATATATAAGTAGGAAAATAAAAATAGAAATAATAGTAGACCATACATAGCTAAATAAATACAAAAAATACATAAATAAATAAATACCTAATTAAACAATGAATAGATAAATATGGTCTGACCATCTAATCCACCCGACCTACATCTGTCTATATATCTCTAATTGTAATAAGACGTCTCCAACTCGTCCTATCAGAGGTCATGTCCTCAGAGAGTTTTAATCCCGCTAAATCTAATTGAATTTGCTCCTCCCACGTCTTCCTAGGCCTCCCTCTCCCTTGCCTTCAAATTGGAGCCCTTCAACTCTCCTGACGGGCTTGTTGACATGCCTTCAACGTATATGTCCAAACCATCCCAATCTCCCCTATCTCAGTTTGGCACTGATAGATGTGATACCTAGTGTATGACAGAACCTGGGTATTTGAAGTTATCCTTTTGAGGGAATACTTAATCCGCAATCATAACTTCTGTTCCACTTTCCTCTGTTTCATTGGCGAAATTGCATGCCATATACTCGGTCTTTGAGCAACTCAAGCGTAGTCCATTAGCCTCTAACGTCACTCTCCAACGTTCCAACTTTGCACTAACCTCCTCCTTCGCCTTTCCCACTAAAACACTATCATCAACGAACAACATACACCATGGTAACCATGGTACTTCTTCTTGTATGTCCCGAGAAAGTACATCCATAGTCACCGCAAAAAGAAACGGGCTCAATGCTTAACCTTGGTGCAATCCTATATCTACCGGAAAGTACTTTGTTTCCCCACTGGAGTCCGCACACTAGTCTTCGCACTCTCATACATGCAAAGAGCTGTTAAATCTATTTCCAAAATTGCTTAGCTTGCAAATAGAATAAAACATTACCTAAATGTTGAAACTATGGACTCTATGGAAGCACACAAATGCACGTTATATAACAATGTTACCGAGCAATCCTCTTATACCTCATAGCAAAACTTATTTACAAGCTCGCTTTCTGGCACCGAATCACGGCCCTTGCATGGAATCTGAGTTTAAGATTATAGAGAAGGAAAAAATCAGCATTTAGAGTTGTTTGATGGTTGAAATTATAATTCAAGGTACAGAAAATAGTTATAACTTACCTTGACGTGCTTAATTCCTTCCTTCTTCCAGTCACTAATCAAATAGTATCTAGTTGAATTGGTAAGATCAATCACCAAACCAAGCTGAAAATATTCAGTAGAACAAATCACACTAGCTATACTGAAGTACCTAAACACTTCAAATGAGGACACACTAAATAGTCAAATAGGAGGGAAGAGTTAAATTTTATGTCAGTTCGCATAGAGAGGACCTATCCCTAACTTGTTCAATCTCTCGAAAAAACCAGCACATCTCAAAGGCAGGTACTACAAGATAGATTTGTTCTAACGACTATGTTTCTCTTTGTTAAGATAGTTTCTCCACTGCATCATGGTACTCAAAACATAACTGATTTCTCCTTTTCTTTTAACTGATCGAAGTACAACGTTTTAAACAATAAGTACACGGTAGTAGATTTGGGATGCAAGTACTGAGTTCTTGCTAAATTCCCAAGAAGCATTCATTATCAAGCGATAATTCAATTTACAACCAAGAAGGAGCTCCACTCAGTTCCTATTTTCATTATTAGCATACATATGTTAAAAATAGGTACAAACCAAGGAGCTCGTCAATAGGATGCAGCATCATGACTACAATGACTCAATAACTAAAACCGACCTCAAACCATATGCACAGTTACTTTCGCCATAACTCCACACGAAATGTTCTAGTCAAATGGCATATGGATTCGAAGCCAATTGCACTCTCTGTGAGTAGCACATGTATTTTTCACACAAATCCTTTGTGTTCACCATAAGTAGATTCACTTACCTTTCTGCCTAAACATCTCTGTTGATGTAGAACTTGTCTGTATGAGTATCTTCGACCAGGGAGGATATCATCATTAAACGATTCACCCAAAGGTACTTTAGAAGGAATCAAACAGCCTATTTCTTGTCCACTAGGAGGGCATTCTAACCAACCTAGAAAATGACAATGAAAATAGCACAATAAAGATACCATACCAAGAGGGAGTCGTGATAAAAGAAGAAATATATTCAACGACCCATCAAAGAGTGGAGCATCACAGAATTCATAAAATGGAATATTTATTATTCTAATCAAACATCACCACAATCAATAATACAAAACAATACATGACAACATAGAGAAAACATTTGTTTAAAAAGACTGAAAGCAAGATATAAGTCGTGTTTCCAATTTCTTCATTTTATGCTTGACCCCGTGTACATTAAAAAGGCTGGAAAGTGGAAACACAAGAACCAGAAAATCATGCTCATGAGAAACACTAAAAGTTCTCAACCAGCAGCAGAAAAGTGAATGGTAAAGACTAGAATTGGAGTTTCTCTTTGCACCTTGATGCTGATCCAAAAACACATCAACATAACATAATTGGCTACAATTTACCTGGAGGAAGTCTACCACTTGATTTTTGTCTTTTTACTAGATACCCACCATCCTGTTGAGCTGGTTGATATCCATATGATTGTCTTTCGTCAGGTCGTTGTCTTCGTATCTTTTTAATTCTTTCCTCGCGCTCCTGATACAAGAGAAAAAAAAATATAAAACCATAGCAGGACAGAAGAAATAATAGATTACTATTTAAATTGAAGACACAATAGCCTTTTAACATGGATTTTTCTGTTGCTATTACTTTCATGGCCAGGCAAGGGAAGAAGGTCGACTTGTGGAATGGGTATTTTATGGTTTCTGCAATCAAACTGTTGCAAAGTGGCTGCAGACTAACAGGTAGACTAATGCATTAAAGAACTCAAGGAGGGGTGATCAATGACTGGAAAGGAAAAGAAAATAATTCAAAACATTGTGTCTCGAGCACACACTATACTCAATAGAACAGGTCTACAAATTACATCTAGACCTGAGTATGCATATCAATAACAAAATATGGGTCAAGAACCTAGAAATTGGAGTTTTCATGAACTAAATTAAAATGATTAGTAATTTAAACTTGCATATCTTCTGAGAAGTATATACATAATAACCGTAATCAGAAAGCAAGATTGAGCAGTGAAAGAAATTTGCAGCAATAAAACATAATCTTATTTCTTGTAGCGACCGAAACAGCTTCCCCTGGAAGCTTCTATAAAAGGAAATAATAAAAATAAATAAATAACATTATGCTACATAGCATAAGATGAGGTGAGATACTCTGCGTGCAATATCAACAGCAGACTCTCCGTGCTCGACATGCTCATTGTATCCTAACTGTTCTTCTGGCACATTATCTTCTTCCGACAGTGGTTCAGGTAACACTTCCTCCTCTTCTGGTTCAGGGGAGGCATTTAAGTCCATGCTGACAATCATTCAAGTTTGATCAGAAGCATTTCGTAAATGCTCCACTTAAGAATATGTCATTTTCACAGTCAGTGATATTGAAATTGAATATATTTCACATAGGAGCTCTTCAAACAACAGAAGAAAATCGTTGGCAAGAAATATCTCATACGATATGCAAGGACTACCAAAACAGCTTATTATCTTCTTAATCAAGGTAAGAACACTGTCAAAAAGTAAGATTTCAATTTTAATTGTATAAGAAAGAAAGGCTAAACAATTACAGCTATCTAGCTGTCTATAATCATTTCAAAGGGAACCAAATCAGATAAAATAGTGGCTACAGAAATCTCAAACCTCAATAACACAAGGTGAGAAGATAACATAACATGTCATATCCCCATATTTTATTAATTGGAGATGGAGAAGAATGCCTCGTCTCATTTTTCGATGAAGTCAGGAGATTTATGCATGCAACGAAAATAGAATAATGCAAACAATACATCACCTAAGACGGCAAAATGCCTAACATCAAGAAGAGGGTAACACAGAAACAAACATTTCTTTATCATAGATGGTAAAGAGAAAAAATAGTTCTCCATGATTTCACTTAAAACAAGAATTATATTCTCATCTATTAGCTAGCTTAGATAACTTCCGAAGTAAACAAGTATAGTACTAGTTCCTGGTTTTGTTGACATTTGCTGAAGTAGAAACAGTAGCCTTATACCAAAAACTCCAACTCAGTTAATTTTCTAAAAAGTTAACCATCATCCACAACTTATGATATCTAAATTTCCCA
Organism: Pinguicula moranensis; assembly: GCA_028565015.1. Taxonomy (NCBI): domain Eukaryota; kingdom Viridiplantae; phylum Streptophyta; class Magnoliopsida; order Lamiales; family Lentibulariaceae; genus Pinguicula; species Pinguicula moranensis. Next base: position 7,156 of record JAOWBN010198993.1, on the reverse strand, counting down.
ATTGTCCATCAAGTTAGTACTTTATGCCTACATTGCAATATAGGCAAGCATGGAAACTACGAAATTGAAATGCTTTTAATAATTTAAACAAAAAGCAATGTCCAAAACTACCTAATCGATGAAATTTCAAGAAAATGGACCAATAATCAAACGGGAAGCAAGAAAAAGGCTCTCCCACCTTCCACCAAAGAAGCCACGAAATTGGACTTAGCTGGTTGTATCAGTGATTGGAAGCTTCCGAATCAGAAAAATAAACCAAAAGTCCTTTCTTCAATCCTTTGCACGACTAATACCTAAAATCTAAATCACATCAAAGCCAATTGCAATTCCTAAAACCCTAGAGAGAGAGAGAGGAAGCCGGTGTGCCCTTCGCTTTAGAGGAAAAGATCGGCGAGGGACTCGAAGTCAGTTCAAGACGGAAACAGAAAAGCAAAAGTTTGCTTTCTTAAATACATCTCTCTATCTTTGCGCCCGTATTTCCTCGTAATATCTCTCAACTGTACAAAGTTGTGCAATTCGCACTAATCTAGATTCTAGGCAAGGATTATCAAGTTGCCCATATTAGAGGTCCCCAGATCTAGTTCTGGGCCATCTGGTTGGACTGGACCGACGGTTATTGTACCAGGGCCGGTCTAACAGTCGGCTCGATTCTCGATTCGATTTTTTATTTTATTCTATTTGTAAGGTTAAAATTTTTTGCAATTAAATTTCAAAAGCGCATATTATTATTTTTGGATGTGTATGAGATTGTATATAAATTAAATAAAATATTTTATATATTTTTTTATATATAAATTTATAATTTATTAACTATATATAAGATAGGGGAGGTTCAATGAACACTCCCCATTATATTAGTAGTGACACTAAATCCTGGTCATTGATCTGATTAGAAATCAACGATAAGGATTTGTTAAAAATGAATATTGGAACAAAATTCAATTTGGGAACGAGATTCAATTAGTTTTCATTCTGCGGATCGGGAACGAGAAGAAGAGAAATTCATGAACTTAAAAGCTATTCCTCAGTCGTTACTGTCGCACACTCCGTCGCCCTTCAAGGACAAGATTCATGAGTGTTCAATCTGGGGAATCGGAGTTTGTTTCCGGGCAAGCCCTCGGCGAACACATGAGGAGGCACCGTCCACTGCCGAGCACGGGTACTAAAATTGATCCATTTTCTCGTGACAAGAAGGCGAGGAGCATGCTAAAATTGGATCTCAACCCTCAGGCGCCGCCCGAAGGGGAGAACAACACTCGTCAATTTCTCGCCATTCGCTCGCTGCGTCTGGCTTTCTCCGCAGCGACGCTTGAGAATGTGTGGTGATTCCGATGGCGTGAATAAGGAGGAGAAGTCTGAAATGGGAATGGGAGAATGGGCAAGAATCTGCAATCCGATTATGTGATATTGTTCCAAAATTGATTTCTAACAAATCCTGACTGTCAAAATCATATCGACAGTCAGGATTTAGTGTCATAAATGATGTAATTGGGAGTGTTCATTTAACATCCCCTATAAGATAAACCCTATACCTATATATATAATATAAACCCTATAACTATATATATACATATATAAGTTTGTAAAATTATAAACTATAACCATAAACCCTATAACTATATATATTATAAACTTCTATAAACTACATAAACTTATAAATCTTAATTTATAAACCATAACTATAAACTTATAACCCTAAAGTTATAAATTATAAACTATCATTTATATATGTAAATTTATAAATTATGAACTATAAATAATCCAAAATTTATAACCTCATGACTATATAAACTTATAACTCTAAATTTATAAATTTTTATTTATAAATTAAACATGCTATAGACCTATAACCATAAACTTATGACTATATGAATTATACAATATATAATTATAAAGTATATAAAGTATAATTTATATATGTAAGTTTATAAATTCTCAAATATATATTATGTAACCAAAACTCATAACTTTATAACTATATATACTATAAATTTATAACTCTAAAGTTATATAGATTATAACACTAAACTTATAAATCTTTATTTATAAATTATGTAAACTCTAAACTTTAAAAATTATATAAACTACAAAATATATAGATATAAACTACATAAAGTATAATTTATATATGTAAGTTTATAAATTATGAACTATATACATAACCCTAAACCCATAAAACTTTATATATACTATAAACTTATAATCCTGAACTTATATGTAAACATATAACCATAAACTTATAAATATTTATTTATAAACTATAAAATTATAACCCTAAACATATAAAACTATATAAACTACACAAAGATAGATATAAACTATATAAAGTATATATTTATATATGTAAGTTTATAAATTATGGATTATATATATAAGCTAAACCCTCAAACCTTAATTCTAAAATCCAAAACTCTAAATCCTAAAATTTACAACTACATACATAATTTTTTTTTAATTTACCATGGCTGTTTTTTGACAAAAATATATATTTTATATTATTTTTTAATACCAATTTCCAATCAGTTTTTGGCGATTCAAACGCTGGTTAGACTGCCTATTGTGCAGCGGGTTGGGGACGATCCAGTGAATCGCCTATTCTGGTTCTGCAAAATTTAGAACTAGGACCAGCCTGCCGGAATGCTGATCCGGTTCGCGGTTCGTTTTGCCCAGCTCTACCGAGCGTGTTGGGTCGATCTGGTCCGTTATCTTGACAGCCTGACATGGCCTATTTATTAACTATGTTGAATTGACCCAAATAGTTCAGGACAATATCATTCCCATTTGTATTTTTAATTTTTTATTATCTTTTTTATTTTTTATAATATTTTCTAATAATAATAGTAATAATAATAAAAAGATACAATCGTTCAAGACCTATCAATCGTACAGGCTCAACATAACTCACCAACCATACCGGTTAGCTCAACCATCCAACAAATCCTATTGAGCCGATGGTCCATTTTGTACATGCGCATATGACTATCTCTAGTCCATATTACCTTCTCATTTTTTTGGCATAGTATAATAATTTTAATCTCATAAATTTTAAGAAAGAGTTGAAATTTTATTATTTAATATTTTGTAAACAATTTTGTTATTATTTTATCACTTAAATTATAAAAGTAACCTATAAATTTCTTGTTACAGGTTAAACCCGTAAAATTGGAATTTGGATAAAAATCGCAATCCTTTTTGAAATTTTTTGAGATTAAAATTACTAGACTAAGGGCATGTAATTATAGTTCTTTTATCATTTTGTGTATCATGTTGCTTCTCATTCTCAGTTTTTACTTTTTGAATATTTGAAAAAAACTACGAAAAAATAGGAAAAATGACAGAAATAGTATTTGCAGTCAAATATTTTAAGATAACTAAATAGTGATTGCACTTAAATTTTGTAAACTAATTTTTATTCTTTTATAAAATTATCATTAGAAGTGTAAAGTAGAAAAAGGTAGCATCTGTTTTAAATACACATAATTGTATATAAATGTATATTGATTGTGACGTGACTGTTTCAGGATTTATGTTTTTATAACTTATGATTCTAAACCTCCATATATAGAGATATGTAATGGATGAGCTTCATCCATATAAAATCTCTTAAGCACATTTTTCAAATAATTAGATTGATGCACAAAAAGTCCATCTGTCAAGTGCTCAATCTGAAGACCTAAACACAATTTTATTTTTCCAATGTCTTTCATTTCAAATTCTTTATTCAGACAAGCTACTGCATTTGATAACTCTTCAGGAGTTCCAATAATATTTAGACAGCAATGATGATAAGTTTTGATCCAGATCTCTTTATAAAAATACATGGGCATATTGGATCATTTTTATAGGCTAACTTTAATAAGTATGTGCTCAAACAATTTAACCACATACGTCCGGATTGTTTCAGTCCATATAGAGCTTTATTCAATTTAATCGAATGATTCTCTCGAAAATTTGAACTTTGTACTTCAGGCACTTTAAACCCTTCAGGATTTTCATATAAATATCATTTTCTAGTGAGCCATATAAATAAGTTGTCACTACATCCATCAGTCCATTTCAAGCTTTTCATGAATTACCAGACTTATCAAATAATGAAATGTGATTGCATCCATCACAGGAGAATAGATATCTTCATAATCAATGTCTGGTATTTGGGTAAACCCATTTATATCCGACTGGTTGTATACCTTTTAGTATATGGACTACTGGTCCAAAAACTTCTCATTTTTCTAAAGAACTGAGTTCTGAAGCAATTTCTTCTTTCAATTTTGGCCAATCATATCTGCGTCTGCATTCCTCCATAAATGTAGCTTCAATATCTTCATTCTCTTTCATTATATCGCATGCGATATAAGCAAAAATATTGTCGACGTTTGTTTTATCTCGATTTCATCTTTTTCCAGTTACAACATAATTTATGGAGATCTACTCATTTTTAGGTATCTGAATTTCTCCATTTATGTCGTTTGCCTCTTCTGGAGTATTACGAGTCTCTGCTGGAAATTTTATTTCCTCTTCTGGAATATTAAGGATCTCTACTGGAGATATTATTTCATCTTCTATACCATTCTTTATGTTAACTCCTTTTCTTTTTTAGGATTTTTATCTTTGGAACTGATTGGTCTTCCACGCTTCATGCGTGATTTAGACTTATTTGCTGTAGAAATTTATCGTTCTGGGACACTAAGTTTAATTGGAGCATTTGCAACTAGTATATGAGACTTGGTTACCGTCTTCAAGTCGGTAAGCGCAATTGATTTGCTAAATTTTGCAAATGAATAATTTTGTTGACTTCAATTTCACATTGGCAAAAACGATGATCAAAATGTGATAGTAATGATTCATGCCAAGATATCTCTTTTCCAGCTGTTTATTTCTCCCCCTAATGTTGGAGCATTGATTCATCAAAATGACAATCAACAAATCTTGCTATAAATGAATCTCCAGTTAATGGTTCTAAATATTTAATTGTTGAGGGAGATTCATATTCAACATATATTCTCATCCTCTTTTGAGGACCCATCTTTATGCGTTGTGGAGGAGCAATTGGTACAAATACTGTATATCCAAATATTCTTAGATGGAAAATATTTGGTTTTTGACCATAAACCATTTACATCGGGAAGAAATTATTATAACTTGTTGGCCTGATACGAATAAGTGATGCCGCATGCAAAATTGCATGTCCCCAATCATATTCAGGGAGTTTAGAATGCATAAGCATTGGCATTGCAATCAATTGGAGGCGTTTAATAAATTATTCAGCCAAACCATTTTGTGTATGAACATGTGCAACAGGATGTTCAATGGTTATCCCAATTGACATACAATAGTCATTGAAAGCTTGCGAAGAAAATTCAGCAGCATTATCAAGGCGAATTTTCTTTATTGGAAAATCAGGGAAATGAGCTCGCAATCGAATTATTTGTGCAAGTAATCTTGCAAAAGCTAAATTGCGAGTAGATAATAAGCACACATGCGACCATCTAGTTGATGCATCAATTAAAACTATAAAATATCTAAAATGGTCTGCATGGTGGGTGTATATGCCCACATATATCTCCCTGAATTCTTTCAAAAAATGTAGGGTTCTCATATCCAACTTTATTTAATGAAGGTCTTGTAATCAGTTTGCATTGAGAGCAAGAAACACATGAAAATTCACTGGTTTGAAAAATCTTGTGATTTTTCATTGACCACGCGAATTTTCTATAATTTTTTGCATCATAAATGATCCGGGACGGCCCAACCGGCCATGCTAAACTTTGAAAGTTTTAGTAGTTTTTAGACTTTCAACAGCATAACCTTCAAATATTCTTATTGTTGTGTAATACAATGCAGAGGGCATTACGGATAATCTTTCTAAGATGAATTTGTTAGCCGAAATAATTGATGTAATGCACAAGTATTCTTTATCTTTTTCGTTCATAGTTTCAATATGATATCCATTTCGGCGAATATCTTTAAAACTCAATAAATTTTGTTGAGACTTAGATGAGAATAAAGCATTATCAATTGTGATATTTGTCCCTCGTGGTAGTACAATTTGTGCTCTTTCGGAGCCTTCAATTAACTTTGCACTACCAGATATTGTATTAACATACGTTTCTATTGTAGATAGAAAAATAAAATATTTTTTATTATTGAGTATATTGTATGTTGTTACACTGTCTACGAGACATGCATCTTCCTCATTTGATTTGGATAAATCTATAATTATCTTCAATAAATAAGTAAAAGTAAGAAATAAACAAAATTAAATTTATAATAAAGTAGTGATTACATAATAAATCGAGCATAATCCTAAGAACTAGATAAAATATAAAAAAAACTTAGATATTTATACTACTATTCATAGGATCAGTGTAGACAAGAAAATTGACAATGCCTAAATGTGTCGCATCAAATTTGCCATGGGTGAAAATCATCTTAAACAAAATTAATTTCTACATTTTGCATTGAATTTTGGACAGTTTTTCTCTACATTCTTCCCTTTAGCTTTTATTGAAGCTTGATAGAGATTTGCAAGATGCTTTGGCATATGGCATGTACGAGACCAATGGTTGTTCATCCCACATCGATGACAAATATTTTCTACATTTTTGTTGCCCTGAGATTCTTTGTTGCGATCTTGCAAATTATCATTTTTCTCCCACTTTTGGTGTTTATCCCACATCGATGGCAAATATTTCACCGATTAGTACCGTAATCTCAAAATTGTTCTAAATCATCAAAAGAAGGACCATGTCCTCGATGTATCTGTTCCTTTACCTCCCCCTGTTACAGCTTCTCGTGTTGAGATGGATCAGTACGAGAAGAAAGTTGATGAAGCTAATGAGGTTAGCTACCTCATGCTAGTATCCATGATTCTTGATCTTCAAAAACATTTTGAAGATTGGAAAGCATACGATATGATTCACGAGCTCAAGAATATGTTTCAAGTGTAAGCGTGATGTGAAAGATATCGTGTGGCTAAAGAACTTTTTGAATGTCGGATGGCTGAGGGAGGCTTGGTCAGTACACACGTTCAAAAAATCATGGATTTAATAGAACAACTTGGGGAGTTGGGTTCTACCATCGACAAAGAACTCTGCACTGATCTCATATCACATTCCCCGCCATCGAGATTTTCAATGTTTATAATGAACTATAATAT
>JAOWBN010198983.1:0-14945 GCA_028565015.1 Pinguicula moranensis | reverse complement strand
CTGCAAGGCTAGCCTCTTGAGTTGGCTTGTAATGGCACCGGATTTGAAACTCCATTTGCCTCACACTTCATCAATCACATCGTGTGGACTGGGTTGCTGCATTATTCTAAGCAGATGATCGAGGAGCAACCCGTTCAAATGGAAAAGAAATGGAGCTGATAGGAGAGAGTCCGAGTTTCTTACTTCCTGCTTGCTGGACATTCGGTGCAAGTGATAAAATCCAGTAACTGTCATGGGAGCGAACAGAGTTCCTTGTTTTGCAAAGTGTTTACGTGATGAGTAGAACTCATTAGTGGCACCTAACCTGTACCGAATGGACACCAGAATGAAGAATGTGCACAAGTCTCATGTACAGGGAGTAAAGAGTAGAGAGTGACTTCCTGAGATGATGGCCCTTCACAGCTTGATGGTTCAGCTATAGGCCGGATGATGAATCTGTTGCTACCCTGCGTAGAAACAGTGAGTACAGGAAGAATTATTCTCTGAACTCACACGTTAAGGATTTTCCTGCTATAGTTGCACCATGGCCAAGGTCCTTGTTAAGCCCGTGACACATCCTATCCTGCACCTTAAACCACGCCTCAAAGAAGACAAAACCGTGAGAAGCATAAGGATATAACAAAGGAAACCACTGTGTAGATTACATAAGACAGTTAAACCCGGTCCATCATTAATTTAAACACTCAGATGGGAAAGCTTAAACACACCAGAGGTTGCAGCAACCAATCGTTGAAACTATAGGGAAAAGAGTGTTGTTTTTTTGCCCTCAACCACAGCCACACAGATTTCTCAATAGTGTGAAGAAGGAGATAATTGTTAGGTACAATAGCAAGAAAATATGCCTTGTTTCTGGCTATCCATAGAAACCACATTATCGCCAGCCACACGGTGTTCCAGGCATGTATGTTCGCCCCTGAAGGAACAAGCAGAGAGTGGTCTTGAAGGTTTAGAGGAACAGATGCTATAGTTGGCTGTTGAGGCAGCCCTAGCCATATTACAATACTTTGCCACAGTTGGCCAGTAGTGGAACACCCTGAGAAAAGATGAGCTGTGGTTTCATCATGTGATAGGCATAAGGAACAAGAGATCAGCTGGTTAGCAGGAATAACACCACGCCTCTGAAGGGTCTCTTTTGTTGGCACTGCTTGTTGAGCCAGTTTCCAAGCAAATATGCATACTTTTTTGGGGGCGAAACTGCTCCAGATAAGCTTAGAGACTGCTACATGAGTAGCAGAGAAATTGTGTTGTGAACTGACAGAGATGACTTTGTAAGCTTCCTTAGATGAGTAAAATCCTTTCTGATTCAGATTAAAAGTGTATCTGTCCTGTGAGAGAATGGTAGGAGAGATTCCTTGCAGAGCATTCTGTAAAGCGTCCAGGTCAGTCTGTCCATCCCCTATTCTTCGTTATCACCTAGGATTACTATAATACTACTTGATTAATACCAGGTGACCCCTATTTTGCTAGGGAATCCGCTATGTTGTTTGCTTCCCTCCAATGGTGGGACACGCTAATATTGAAATTTGCGATCATGGTAATAAGCTCATCCTAGTAATCCCACAGGTACCAGGTATTGCACTTCTTCTGTGTAATCTAGTTGACTAGTAACATGGAGTTTGACGATGACGATGGAGTCCCAGCCTAAATCTTTGCATACTTTAAGGCCTTCTAAAATTGTACGGAGTTCAGTGTTGTTATTTGCTCCCTTCCAAACTATTTTGAAAAGGCTGCCAGGAAATTGCCATTCTTATCCCGAATTTGGTCCACTCCTCTTGATAGACCAGGGTTGCCTAAGCATCTCTCATGGCAATTTAATTTCTTCAAGTCGTGTGGCCGTGGAGATCAAGTAATAATCTGGGTTATGTCTACAAAGGCCACCCAGATGGGAATATGAAATTAGTCAAGTATGTATGTGTCCACCACCTGCAAATGAAAAGGTAAGTTAGTACAGTTAACTATCTTAGAAATCGAAAAGTGTACCTATGGACAAATCTTGTCCGAGGAAAGAGAAACTCCACTATATCGAGTTTTGCACCGCCTCAGCCACAAGCACCAAATGATGATCGCCGAAGTAATCCCCATCAAGAATCCTTTTAGGGATTATTTTTGTGCATATGACTGCCATAGGTGTATTCTGCCTTTCCAGGTATGTAGGTTTAGTCTTGGAATCCCGAAGGCTTGACCTATTGTGTTCCATACTTCTTTTTCTAGGCAACTGTCCGCTAGGATATGGTCTCCAGAATCTTGTTCTCTCTGAACACAACAGTTACAGGTTGAGGCCAACTAGATACCTCTTGTTTGAATGTTCTCGTCCATTGGTAGACATTTCTTCCAAGCTCGCCAGGCGTATAGGGAAATTTAGAGGGGCATGGCCCAGTTTCATAATTTCCCTATGTCTTGCTGTATAGGTTCCCTTGTCCGGATCACCTACCAGACCACCTTCATCCATCGGTCTACATATCCTTTTCCATGCTCTCCAATGTAGCTTTTTATTCCCTTTTGTCTCCCTCCATAGAAAATTTACCAGTCTTCTCTGTATCTCAGTCAGGACTTACTAGGGAAGTTTCATGGTTGTCATGGTATGAATAGGTATGCTAGAGAGAACATGTTTTATTAGTACTATCCTGCTGACTAGTGAGAGTATTTTGCCCTTGCACCCTGCTATTTTATTGTCGATCTTCCTGAGTAGTGGTTCCAGGGTAGCCCGGGTCACCCTGCTTGGAAATAGTGGAGCTCCTAGGTACATCATGGGAAAATTTCCTAAACTAAACCCTGTTTCTTGTAACATCCTACACCTCCTTGCACTACTTATCTTGTTTGGCAAGAAGATAGCTAACGTGATATTGTTGATTATTTTACCAGACCATATACAGTAGGCATCAAGAGTCTTGGTGAGTACTCTCAGCAATCTTCTATCCCTACTCAAAAGGCAAAGAATGTCATTTGCATACATAAATGGGAAATCAATGAAGTCCCAATAGGTTGGCAAAAATGCTTGATCCTACCACTTCTAAGCTCTTGTGAGATCATTCGGGATAAAGTATCCTGCATCATGATAAACAGATATGGTGAAAAAGGATTGCCTTGACGTTGTCCCTGTCCCGACAGGAAGTATCCGAGGCTTGTTCATTCATCTGGATGGAAAACCATTGGTCCTTCACACACCTTGTTAGTAACCCTGTCATATGCTTTTGCCATTTTCCATTTCCCATTTGATCATTATATTCCCCACTTGGTTTGTCTTGTTGATGCTTTGGGTTAATTCTTGTGCCAGAGTTATATGATAAAGATACTTCTTCCTTGTACAAAGGCTCATTGCTCCTCAGGGATCAAATTCCCGATGAGCTTTAAAAGCCTGCCCACAAGAACCTTGGATACAACCTTGTACATCACAAAGTATAGGCTTATGGGCCGTAACTTATCAAAATTGTTGAGTTTTTTTCCTTGGCAATTGGTGCTAGTATATTCGAGTTGAAAAATATGAGGAAATTTCTCCCAGAAAAGAAGTCATGTATGGATACAACTAGATCCTTCCCTGTAATCTCCTAAGTTGATCTGAAAAATTAGGAACCAAAACCGTATGTTCCTTGGGCGTTGTTCCTTGGGATAGTCTCAAGGGCATCTTTGACCTCGGAACTTTAGGGAATCATGCAAATTGTTTCATTCTCCTCTTTATTGATTTTAAGATCAAAGAGGTTTGAATATCAAAGTCCGACTCTTCTCCCTCGTTCGGAGTAAGTAACTAAATGTTTGAAATAGACAACAGCTTCTTCATAAACCATTCTTGTACCCACCAGAATTCTCCTATTTTGTAATATCATCCGATTAGTGATATTCTTGTTTCTTTTCACATTTATAATCCCATGGTAAAAATTTTAGTTTTTCCCCCTTCATTATCCTTTTTTGGTCATTTGTTCTAAGCGAGAGTTCTCTTGGTTTTGAACAGTCTAAGAATTATCATTGTCTGTTCATCCGGAAGAGATCCAGATCTTCCTACCCCTATTGGTGTATGTTGATGATGTCTTATTAACATTCAACTCTCTGGTTCAACTTAATGAAGTCAAGAAGTTTTACACTCTAATTTCACTATCAAAGACATCGATGAAGCAAAATAGTATTTGGAATCGGAACTTCTCCATTCTTAAGAAGGTTTCTTTGTCCAGCAGAAGAACTATATTCAAGATATCTTGACTGACACAAGTAAATACACCACTCGCTCCTACTACTATACCCTAAAAATCCCAGCCATCCTTTCTCAAAACTGTCACCGCCACCTATGAGCAACCGTTGTCTGGAAAGCAGCCAATCTGACTGCAAATATGAATTTGTTGGCTCTCCAATGATGAAGTGAGAGCCATGGTTCTTTGTTCTATGTTTTTGGAAAAACTATCCGATCTCCATCGTCTCGTATTTGGAAGATCTATCTGAGCTCCATTGTCTTATCCACCGTGTTATCCAAAGTGGAATGTGTTTAGTACCTGCAGATTCTATTCGTGTGCCATCATGGTGGATCCTTAGAAAGTAACTTCTCCAAAAGATACTTCAACGGAGAAGCCCCCGAATCTCACATGGATTTATCTCTTGCACACATGATGATGCAGTGTGTTATTAGTGTTCTGCTTAACCAGAAGATTTTCAAGCATGGTATAATAGCCTTGTGTTATTTTTCGGGGGGGAAACTAGAAGCTTAGTTGGCTTCTTGATGCAAAGAAACCCTCGGAGAAATCTGATGTGAAGGCATAAGAAGATTGGTGTGCTAATAATTCTGTGATCCTGGGGTGGATGTTTAATTCCATGCAAGCATCAGTCTACAATATGTTTATGTTTCATAAGATGGTATTCGATCTCTGGGTTGGTCTTAAAATGAATTATGTGCAAGCACGCAATGACTCTCGAGTTTTTGAACTTCACCATGATATCACTCAAGCATCTCAGGTGTCTCTGGGACCATCTGTTGCTGACTTCTTTGGCTATTTGCATAAATGTTGGGAGGAGCTATTGCAGTATGACTCTTGGTGATTTCTCATGCAGCAATTATTGTGAGGTAGAAGCAAAATTTCTCGATCGGCACCAGATATATTAGTTTCTGATGGGCGTGAAGCCCAAATTTGAGTCCCTTCAACTCAGATTCTTATTACCATACCTATGCGTGCTTATTTGATGCATTTGCTATAGTTGAAGGTGATGAGCAACAGCGTGGCATTCTTCCTCCAAATGCTACAGTTCTAGGCCACCTCACTTGCAAGCAGCTGATCAGATGGTCTTTGTTTTGTCATAAAATTGATCTAGGGACAGGACCTAGTAGGGGAGCTCCCCGGGAGGGAACAATTACGGAAAATGTTGCTGAAACTATGCTTACTGCATCGGATTTCAGCCAACTTTAGTACTAGATGGCCCAACTTCAAGCATGCCTCGAGATAATGGATTCCTCTTAACGGGTTTGGGTCCTACTGCTGCTATTGTTACTGCAGGTACTCTTACTACCTTTCATGGTAATTTCACTCATCCTACTTGGATTTTGGATTCAAAAGCAAACAATCATATGACCGGTGAGTTGTTCACTTTTATTTCCCATTTACCCCCATAATTGAGTATGTCCGTATTGATTATGGGTCTTCTATCCCTATAAAATATCATGGTGATGCTTAGTTGTCTCCTCACATTAGTCTCTTATCTATTTATTATGTTCCTAATTTTGCCTCAAACTTCTGCCTGTTTATCGACATGCTAAAGAGCAAAAGTGTGTTGTTGTTTTTCTGCCCCATTCTTGTTATTTGCAGGACCTGAGTACAAAGAAGATTGTTGGCAGGGGGCATGAGCATGGTGGCCTCTACTATTTTGGTAATCTTCCATTGTCCACGAAGTTTTGTCAAACTCTATTAATTGTGTCTTTTCTCCAATAACATTAGATTTGTGGCATGCGCGTCTTGGCCTTACAAACTTTGAGTATTTATGTTGGTTATTTCCTATTTTGAATAAAACTTGCAAGAATTCTGATTTTCGTTGTGTAGTTTGTGAATTATCTAAGCACACCTACACATCTTAAATTCCTTGTATGCACCGAGCACCCAATGCTTTTGATCTCATTCATTTAAATATTTGGGGACTTTCACATGTTGCATCCTTCTCACAACACTGGTATTATGTGTAAGATCTTCGAAAGTTATACTACGTGTCATGATGCAAAATTTGTGCGGAAGCGTAAACAGAAGTGTGTGTTAAGCATACATTACAAAAATTTCAGAGATCTTTTGACTATTGATCTTTGCTAATTTACACAACTTGATGTTACAAGGGAAAAGGAACTTTTATACCTCTTGTAGAATCACTAATTCGTGCAAGAAAACTCCTTCCAATGAGGTGTCCAAATGTTCACCCTCTAGAGTAGCCCACACCACCACTTCTCTTGAGCTTTATACACCCTAAGTGTATAACTTATATGTGGAGAAAATAGTGCTAGCTCCAACCTTTAAGCCTTAGAAAAGAGTAGAAAACTTGTTCAAGTTTTTGCCCAAAAAGTCCAAGTCCTTCTCATATAGAGAATGTAACAAGGATATGGAACTTCTCAACAATTCTTTCAAGGCCTTAAAGCTCGACCAACCTCACATATTTTGATAAGATTAAGGTATTAATATAGGTGGTCATGAGTCTAAGATGTAAACGCATGTTGTAGCTAATAGATAACATTTAACAATAACTTTACATGTGTTGCAACAATTAACACTTCATGCTTGTGTGTCATGTTGTTGTAAAATCCTTCTACATGAGGTTTCTATACACCTCTACACATGTGAGACCGTGCATAACATGTATCCATAATCCCATAATTTCATATAAGTCAATGAAGTTTAAAAAAAATAAATTTGGCCCCTATACTTTACCTTAATCACACTTTGACCCCTCAAGAGAATGAACATATGTGACCCTATAGGTTCTCAATAACTTGGCAATGGACCTAAATTAACATAATCGAATTATCATTAATGAATTAAACACTTTTAATTCTAGTCCATAGACCATAAGTGACCTCAGCAAGATGTCATGGCCCCAAGTATTGAGAATAGTCATAGAAGAAAACTATCCTTTCAATAATTAGTTCTTGTGTAATTGATATCCTTTCACCAATAACATATTCATAATCTCGTATATTGAGGTTATTGATCACCCTCATTTATATACATACGATTTCTTGTACCGTAAGTCATGAACATTAAGTTCTAATTAGAAACTCTTTCAATTTAAACTTGTGCTTTGCAAAGGCTAATATCACTTCTTACAAGTGGCCATAGGAATATCTTCTCCTAATATTTTAGGAGTGGTGAATCATTTATTCATCACTCATAATCTTTCCATACTTCAAACCATTCCCAAGACTACCCATTTTTACCCATTTACGGTGTAACTCCGAATAGGATTAAAGAATGGCATCCATACTCAAGATCTCTATATGGTGATCTTAAGTCTAAGCATCACTTACACCCACTATTCTTTAGAGTATCATCCATTGACAATATGGTGATCTCTATGTGGGTCAATCAGATGTACTTGTCAACTACAAGCATCCACGTTTCTTACATAAGTGTCACTACAATATAATTGATGAGATCAACTATTTTCTTCAAAAAGAATTGGCTGAGAACATGCTAACCTGTCCATATTAATGATGCTTTGTCTCATTAATACTATGGTTAGGGACATTTAGTATTGATAACTTGAATTAGAGTGGTCCCATCATCACAACTCTTTGTGATACACTTTATATTATCAATGCTAGGCTTCACTCTTGCATATGTTATAAATAAAGAATATAAATAAACAAGTGGTGAAAGTTGCTACAATCATATATACAATATTAAAGTGTCAATACATAGGCCTAAGGTGATTGGCCTTAGGACATAACACTAAGGTGATTGGCCTTAGGACATAACACTAACATTATACGTGTTGCACTTGGGTATATCTTATGAAAAAGAAATCAAAAGTTTTCTCTCATTTTCGCACCTTTTTGCAAATGTTAAAACTCAATTTCATATTGTGGTGTGTAACATTCAATCTGATAATGGTAGAAAGTATATTTTAGATGAATTCAGGGTTGAACTTAACAAATGTGGCATTCTTTAATATCTTACATGTCTCTACACTCCTGAACATAATGGTGTAGCGGAACGCAAGAACGTTACCTCATATTTGTTGTTCGGTGTCTTCTTCAAGGTATGGAGTACTTAAGACTTTCTGGCACATGTACCTTCTCACTGTTACTTATCTTATTAATAGGACTCCTAGCCAAGTCCTACATTGTAAGGCCCTCGACATATTCTTAAACCAAGTAGCGTGCTTTTCTCTCTAATTCCTCAGGTGTTTGGATGTACTTGCTTTTTTTTCAAAATAGAAGTCCTACTTGTACTAAGCTTGATGGTAAGGATGTTCGGTATATCTTTGTACAGTATTCTTCTATGTCCAAAGGTTATGGATGTTATGATCCTATCACCAATCACTTTTATCAATCCTTGGATGTTACATTCCTGAAAACCATTCCTTATTTCGAAGGTTCTACTTCCTCTCCGGAAGTCCCAGTTTAGTTTGGGGCAAAATACCCGTCCATACTTCCTATTCTTATCTCAATTTTTGATCCTCCATCTATTCCCACATATCCAAATCCTCCATATCCACATCCCATTCATACATATTCTCAGTGGTCATGCTCCACTGCACCCTTGTCCGAGTATTCATCGGATTTAGGTACAATATCATCTTCTCCTCCATCTCCTTATATTGTTGCCCAACAATATCCTACCCGTAGCAAGCACCTTCCTGATCGCTTGAATTTTGCATGTTGTACTGACCACCCTATTTTCAAGTATATCTCTTACCAGGGTCTATCAAAATTCCATCACTCTTTCATAAGTACAGTTGACTCGATCTCTATACCCCGGTTTGTCCATGAAGCACTCCAGAATCTTCAATGGGTGACTGATATGAAAGTTGAAATAAATGATCTTCAGCAAAATCAAACGTGGAAACTTGTGGCCCTTCCCCCTAGGGGAATGGACTGTAGGCTGCAAATGGTTGTTCAATGTGAAATATTTGGCAGGTGGCACTATTGACAAGTATAAAGCCTCTCTTTTGGCTAAAAGATTCACTCTAGTTCCCATAGAGGATTTTAGGGCAACTTTTGCACCTGTGACTAAGCTGACTACTGTCATAATTATTGTATTCGCTTTATGTCAAGAATGCATTTCTGAATGGGGACCTATCTAAAACTATCTACATGGATTCACCGCCCGAATTTTGGGCTAGGAGGAGTATTCAGAGAAAGTATATCATCTTCGGAAGTCTCTCTATGGGTTGAGGTAGTCTTCTCGTGCTTGGTTTGGTCACTTTAGTGATGTGGTACTCACTTTGGGCTTCACTGAATGTCATTATGATCATACATGCTTTACTCGTCGTAATTCTCGAGGTCAGTGTGTCATCATCTCAGTTTATGTGGATGATATTATTATTATTTGAGATACTGCACAAGGTATTGATCAAGTAAAGCGCCATCTTTGGATGAGTTTCACTATCAAGGATTTGGGCTCCCTCAAGTACTTTCTTGAAATTAAGGTAGCTAGGCATGTCTCCTCTCCTATGTATCCAAATCAAAAATTTCTGTAGATATGGAGAGTTATTGTTAGATTCATCTGTGTATCATCAACTTGTGGATCGTATTATCTTTTTGAAAAACACATGATTGGATATCACTGCACTCACCAAGGACAACACATCTGGATGCAATGTTAGTGTTGGGCACTGAGGCCAATCACTTTAGTGTCATTTGTACCAACACTTTTATATCAAAGCATATTGATTTGTAGCATTCTTCATTATTTCTTTTATTTACTATTTTTATTGCATGACGAATAATGAAACCCAAGTATTGATAAATTAGAGTGGATCACAAAAAGTTGTGATGATGAGACTACTATAATAAAGTTATTAATACTAAATATTCTTAACCATAGTAGTAAGATAATGCATCACTAATACGGATAGGTTAGCATGTTCTAAGTCGCTTCTTGTTGAAGGGAGTAGTTGATATCATCAATTATGGTGTAGCGACACTTAAGCTAGAATATGGATGTTTGTAGTTGACAAGTACATTGGAATGAACCAACTAGAATTCACCATATTGTCAATGGTACAAACTTAAAAGAATAGTAGGTATAATTGATCTTTAAACTTACGATTACCATGAAATCTTGAGTATGGATGTCACTCTTTGATTTTATTTGGAGTTACACCATAAATGGATAATAATGAGTAGTTTTGGTCTGATATGAATTACAGAATGATTATGAGTGATTAATAAAGGATTCACCACTCCTAAATAATTAGGAGGAGATATTCATATAGACACCTATAAGAAATCATGAGAAGCCTTTGCAAAGCACGGGATCTAGTTTTTGAAAAGAATAGTATCCTCACATGACTATTCTCAATACTTGTGTGGCTATGACATATTGCTAGATGTCACTCATGGCCCATGGACATGAATTAGGGATTAATGAATTAAATGAGTTTAATTCATTAATCAAAATATGATTATATTAATACATTGTTCATTGCCCAACTATTTAGAACCTATAGGGTCACACACATTAATATCAAACTCTTGAGGGGCCATTGAATCAAGGAAGAGTTAAGGGACCAATTTCAAGATTTTTTTTAGGGACTCAAATATAATTATGGGGTCACAAACATAAATATTTAAAGATTGTTAGATGTATTGTATTACATCAAAATCTCACATTGGTGGGTTCGTAGTTGTAATACATTAAAGAGTTAGTGGAATATTAATGCACTTACATATATGAGATGTGTATAGTTAGTGCTCATTTCCTTCCAATTAGAATACATGCATAGGGTGCATATCTAATGAGATTGCATGCAATGAGGTGTTCATATGCAAAGAATTGTATTAAAAGTTGAGAGAAAGAGTTCTACAAAACCATGTGTAGCTCAAAACAATATACAAATATATGGTTAGGATTAAAAGTTAATCCACAAACAAGAACGATTAAAAGTTAATCCACAAACAAGAACATGTGTTTGCATCTCAAGGTCATGTCTAACTCTATAAATATCTTAATACATTCATATATGAAATTTTTTATACATTTGTGTGTCTTAATAGAAGATCAAAGAGAAGCTCCCTTCTCTTTCTCTCTCTCTCTACCGAAGAGCAAACTTGAGAATCAGGATGAAAAAATGTGAATTTTCTTCTCATCTTATTGAACCACAAATTCAGGATCTAGCACTACACATACACACATATACTGTTATACAAGGAGTTGTATTAGCCTCAAAGATTTGTGGTGTTGTGGACTTCCATAGAGGTTGGTCACTTGAGCACCTCCAAGGAAACTACCTTGAAGGAACTTTGAGAAATCTTTAAAGAAGGTATAGTTTTCTACTAACTCTTGTTAAAGTTATTTAAATCAGCATGGATCCTTTTTTATTTTGGTAAGCCAAATTTCATTAAAGAATTAAATGTAGTACATAGCTAAAAATACATGAGAAGAAAAAATAAGGAAAAAGAAAGTTGAAGATTCCAAAATAAAAGAAATGCTATTGCTCTATTATTTACATAAAAACTTGCTTGCCATCTATTTGGTGTGTACCAAGTTCTCTCACTGGCACCATCTTACCTCTTGCATCATTGTCAGAGCATTTATCCTTAATTTCATCCATGTTCCTAGCCACAGTCCAAGTGTAATGTCTTCCACTCAGTGTCCTGTAGCCTTGCATCCGCAGCGTTCACTTGAGAAAGATTACATAGAGAGAGTACTGAGTAGTTACATTCATTTGTGGGATTAACTAAAAACAAGATTGGCCTCATCCAATTCCTTCACTCTCAAGAATCCGGTAGTTGTCAAGAGGGAGAGGATACATCATACTATTCCCGTATAGAGGTCTATGGTGGTTGATGCATGATGGATTATATGTTAACTTAGCTGGTACATGACTCACTAAGTTTCATAGTTGTCAACTTATCAAAATCTAGTTTGTAGATTTTGGTACACAACTCAACCAGAATATCATAATCATCAACTTATCAACATGAAACAAGGCACAAGAAAATATGTGAATCGAGAATGTCATAATTGTCAACTTATCAATCCCAATTTTTATTTGCAGATTGGTACATAGCTCCATTTTGATTACTCATTCACTGAAGTCACCGTCTATAGCAGCCACACATATGTATATACTAGATTGCTTAGAAAATGTTTTGCATCTCCTCCTCTTAACAGTAACTTGGTGGGCATACCTGAGTGGATTTGTGTTTGTTGTTCTAGCTGGTAAATAGTTCATCCACTGAGAAGTAGTTACCGATGACACTTCTTCATAGTAAGTATCCTATCAAGTGTTGAAGGGCATGCAATGAAGTGGTTGAATCATCTAGTCTGTCATTAAGGAAATAGTTTTTCTGTCCTTCAAGCTCTGATCCATAGCCAGGTTGTCCACTGGATGGTACGGACCATATTACGTATGAGTAGCTCAATGCCTTGATAGTGAGTCTGATTTCTTGTCTTCCATACTGTCCAAATCACAGGTATCCATATTATTTTCCAAGCACCTGTGTGTGTTCCTTATGGTTTTGCATCTGAGAAATCCTGAAATGTTGTCGCTTGATTGGCATGGAGTATTTCCACCACTTTACAGGATAGTCATTCCTTAATTGCCACCCAAACCTTGACAACTATTGTACAATATTTGAATAGATGTTAAATTGTTTCTTGGTCAGTATGGCATAAAGTGTAGTTTTATATCCTGGTTTGCTGGAATTACATGACTCTTATGGAGATTTTCCTTGGTTGGAAATGCATTCTGAAGTTGTTTCCATTCAAAGATAATTGTTTTCTTGGGAGAGAAGCAATTCCATATGCTTTGTAAGATCTATGCTTCTTCATATGTGAACACTAGTGGTGTTTTTGCAATGATTTGTTTATAGGTTGCTTGAATAGTGTACGTTCCAGTTGTATTACCTTCAAAGATATAGGCATCTTTTCCATGTTCCTGTGGTGTTTCCTCATGCAAAAAACATGTTAGATTGTTCAAATCAGAGATTTCAATATCACGCAGGTATCGACATGGATCCTTGGTTGGGAACTCTGTAAATTTTTATTAATCACACACTCATGTCAAGTTTTAGCTCCACTTTGATATTTAATGACATGTAGTGTAGCCATGAGTTACTTCATGCAGTTTATCATATTCCCTGGTATCTAAAAACGTGTCTTGGTCTCAGCCTCTTCTTTGAATCAGGAGCTCAGTCCGGACTATCCTGCTTTACAGATGTGGATTATATAGTTTTGAAAAGTGATTGTCATTGTACTTCAGGTTTATGCACTTTTCGTGATAATCACCTTATCTCATGGAAAAGCAAGAAGCAAGAAGCAAGCAGTTGTCTCATGGTCTTCTGTTGAAGCTGAGTACCAAGCTATGGCACAAGGAACGTGTAAAATACTATGGCTTTGTTCCCTTCACCAGGAGTTGGAGTTCCCAATCACAGACTTTTCCACTTTGTTCTGTGATGACAAGTATGCTATTATATTGTCCTACTTACTTTATTATTCATGAGAGAATTAAGCACATTGAAGTTGATATTCACTTCATTTGTGAGAAAATCCAATCGAGAATCATCTCCCCAAAATTTTTAACCTCACGAGATCATACAACTTATATGATGACTAGGTTCATTAGCCCAGGACTTGATGTAAATCAAATAAACCTATTTATTCTCTATGATTTTACACATGTTGATAGTTATAAATGACTCATTTTAGTGATTTTTATTGAAATAATGGCATGGTTTTTATTTAACGTGTTTTATGAATTTTTATGAAAATTAATTAAAAATAATGGCCCAACATCACTTTCTTTAATTAATTTTCATAAGAAATCATAAAACACGTTAAATAAAAATCATGCCATTATTTCAGTAAAAATCACCAAAATGAGTTATTTATAACTATCAACATGTGTAAAATCATAGAGAATAAATAGGTTTATTTGATTTACATCAAACACCCCAAACTTAAACTATTGTTCGTCCTCGAACAAGCACAAAGTTGGCACGTACGAACAAGATTCTAAACACCTAAAGTGACTCATTATTGCCATATTATGCAGTTGTCTATTCGCAAGCTCAGGCTCGTTTATATCTTCGCCCCAACTTGAGAGGGGTGCTGAAAGATGAGCCTAAGCCCATATTATTGTCTTTATAGTTTTATTTATTTTCAAAATTGCTCTTATACTAGTCTATATAAACTCATGTACTTTTATAATTCTAAATACAATACCTTTTACCTAATTTCTATTCTTCATAAGGCTCAACAGTCACACTGGTTTGCTGCTTTACATGTGGTCAGTTATCTCAGAGGTTGTGCAACTCTAGATCTATTTTTCCCTGCTCACAATAACTTGTCTCTTCAAGCTTTTGCTTATTCTAATTGGGCGGCTTGCCCTGAGACCAAACATTCTCTAATCGGCTAATGTCTTTTAATTGAGGTTTCTTATCTTGTGGAAAATTAAAAAGTAAGGTATTGTCTCATGTTCATCCACTGAAACTAAGTAAAGGAGCATGGCCTCAACTATCTGTGAACTTCATTGGGTGTCTTACCTACTGACTAACTTATTTGTTGCATTGTGATTACCTACTCCACTCTAATGCGACAATAAGTCAACCATCCACTTGACAGCAAGCCCAGCCTTTCACGAGAGAACTTAACACATTGAGATCGTTACAATTCTGGATTTTGGTTGTCTCTGTTTATTCTTAAACACAGTATGATTATTGACCTATTCACAAAAGCCCTGGCGCATCTTTTCCAAGTTCTACCACAAGCTGAATTTATGTGGTGCTTCACAAGATCCAAGTTGGGGGGGGGGGGGGGGGGCAA
>JAOWBN010198982.1:0-27006 GCA_028565015.1 Pinguicula moranensis | reverse complement strand
TTACACAAGTTAGGAATTGAGGATCCCACAATTCAACTTGAGGGGGATTGTTAGACTAGGAAAGGAAAGATTTGGGGTCAAAACTTTGTAAAAGGAAAGGGATAATTAATTGATCCCTTCCTTTTTCCCATCCAAATCTTTCCTTAATTACTTGATTCTCCTCCTATAAACACAATGTAACCAAGACTAGTGCAATCAAGAAATCAAGAACATTTTTACCACAAATCATAGTTTTTCCGCTCTAACAATTACTCGATCCACAATTAAAAAATTTAGTTAAAATTGAAGCGGGCCCTGTTAAATTTTGCATAAATATGCTCGTTTTAGGGTTTGTAATATTTAATTTATGCACTATTTTTATATTTGTTTCATTTTTATTTACATAACCCAGATCTTTTTTATTACGTTAATTGGTAAATAAAGTTTACTAGAAAAACAGTTTTGAGAAAAGTTAAAAACTGAGTTACGCTAATTGTAACCATTTATACATACATATACATACAAAAGTTTAAAAAAAAAGGAAACAAAAAAATATATAAATGCAAAAGTGACGTACAAATCTCTATCTGTCCGCGACGAAAACCCCAACGATTTGGCGGGCCGCGGACAAACCCGTCATAACTGATAATGCATGCTTTACCCATTTTTCTTATTTTTTGTAGGCGACGTGTTGAAGTCAACTCAACAGTGGTACCAAGTTTTTTTTTTTGGTAGGTAGTGGTACCAAGTGGGTTGATCATTAGTGAATTATTATTTGTATCTATCTTCAATTGATTTTTGATGGATTATAGAATTGTTTTTTCATTTAGAGGAGAACATTGACAAAAAATTTTTTACTCATGATACAAATTATCGAGTACTGTATCCTCTATAGTTAGAGGTAGACGTGTTCATTCAGGCCGGGTCTAGTGCAAAAACTGGAGTTGCAGGTAGTACCCGGGTCTGGGTTCGGGATTGGACCGGTGGGTTTATCCGATGAACTTAACAATATATTAATAAAATAAAATAATTGTGTATAAAGATAAAGTTTTTATTAACAAATAACAAACATGAGGTAGTCTAATGATAAAGGGCATGATTTTCAAGGATTTAACAGAGGGCAACACCTTCTGCGTCATTTATAAGGTCTGGCAGGACTGGGCCAAATTCAGACAAGTGGGCTATTTGGGCTGGATACCGAGGTTAGATCTTCAGGTCCGATCTTGGATCCAAGGCCCAGATCATTTTAAAGTACTCGGCAGTTACCATTTTATTTCATATGATATTTTTAGGTAATTCATTAAAATAAACTATATATATAATATCAAAGATTATCATCGACTAATTTTAAATTATGTAACACAAGAAGTTATAACAAGCTAGAAAGGAGGAAACTTTTGAAGGGAATAACATACCCTATATATTTTTAACCAAATTATAACTTGATGAATCATATGTGCGCAATCTTAACTTTCAAGCAACAAGTCAATTGTAATTTTGAGCAGATAGGGTGGATGTAAAACTATTCCCTAACCTGCCCTTCCCATTGGCCAGGTAATTAATACTTGCTATCTTCAAGCAAAAGTCGGGCAACACCTAAAGGTACCCACGACAGGTAGGGCCGGATCAAAGCAATCGGATTAGTTAGATTATAAGTTAATTACAACAAAAAAGTCAGATTAGAATCAGGCACCAGATCCTCTTGAAATTTGCATGCAACCATATCATGTAATATGAACAAAAGATACATTTGATAGAAAGAAAACAATACAGTATCCCCCAGGAGGGGATACTAAACGCCATTATAGAAATAGACAATATATCAAAATTCATCTATTCGCCAAATAACTTTAGTGATTCAATTTACTTTTACCTGTAAGACCAAGGAAACAAAGTATGTGATACACCTGTACCTTGACTAAACCCTCTCCGCTTCTTCTTTCTATTGTCAGAAGCATCAGTTTTGGACCCCCTTAGTGCAGACAACAGTTGCTGACCCCTTGAACCCGGAATGCTTTTCTTTATGAATGAGTATGCATGCCTTGTTTCTAAGTCATCCATATCTTTGTCCAGTCGTCTTTTGCAAGATATGCGATCAGCGAGCTTCAAATGATCACGAGGAATTGAAAAGCCTGCATCTGATATCCAAGAATCAGAACCAACGCCATATCCTGTATACATAGTAACTAGAACAGGCCATAAACTCACCTGACGTATCAACCCTGTATATCTCTGGACTTGGAGACCTAGCAAGAGTTTCAGGTGTCTTATTTTGATAGTTTGCGACCCTAGAAACTTCTGGAGAATGGCTATTTCTTTCAACTAAACTTGGAGAAACATCTTCCTGAGCATCCAGTAACATTGCAACAGAAGAATCAGTGGTAAATGGTGCTGCTGAGACGCGCAAGTCATCTGAATTTTCAGTTACATTGTTCCTAGCAATGAAATTCGTCTCTGGTATGCCAACTTTAATCTCATTGTTCTCAGCAACTCTAGTTTCTGACCCAATATCAGAACTAACTCTGCTGGAGTCAAAATCTAGTACAGACTTCGGGGATGTATCACATATAACTGAATCTCTATAGAACTTTTGAGTTACAATAAAACTTGAAAACCACGAGGTGTCCTCCTTAGCATAAAATAGAATGTATGCCTCCTGTGACAGCACATATTCTTCATTGACCAGCACAACCTAGCAAAAAGCCAAAAACAAAGTCATACCAGTCAATACCGACAATCAAAAGGAAAGTGAAAAAAGAAGAAGCAAACGTCCCCTTTAAGATATCTCATGCAAAAAGTCATATATATATATATATATGTGTGTGTGTGTGTGTGTGTGGATGGATGTGTTACATAAAAATGTAGAGGGTTGTGAGCAAGGACATTTGATTTCCACTAAGCAATTCAATAAGCAAGTTTGGAGCCAAGGAAAATAGCAGTATGTAAGATGTTTGACATAGAATATTTAATAGTTTACCCTCGAATCATCAAACTTGTACCACATGTTTGGAGAAACACGAATGAAGCAAAAGTAATGACCATAGGTAGACGATCCACTATGCACCACAATGGAATTCAATGCATACTTCAACCCTCCCTGCAATATACCCACAAGCAAAGTTAAGAACATGCTCGTGACACATTATTGTAAAGCATAGGAGTACATTCACACCATAGGAAAAAGGACGAGAGAAAGATCAAAGAGTCAAATGGACAAGGAAATCAAAAGGCAACTGAGACAATATTTACTACCATCATATTTTTCACCACTGCAAGACAAAGGGCACAAAAATACGCTTCACAGTCTTTGAAAAAAGCAAGTATAAAGTAAAACTCACATCATTCTCGCGCTTACTACCAGTGAAAGGAAGTAAATCCAGATCTAGGGGAAATGCAACATGTTTATTAATTTTCTCGATGTAACATCCATCATTTTTGAATCTCTTCAAATGAAACACTGCCACTGAAGGGACTTGATCAAAGGTCATTTGCTTCTCCATGCATACTTGCTCCTTACAGTTTTTACATGTAAACTTGTTTTCTGGGTCTTCAATTTTTTCAACCTTTGTGAAAGACTTAAGAGCTGTTTCAAGGTTCTCTGCATCCTTAATCTCCAAACTCAGGTTAATTGAAGGCTCAAAAGTGTCAGAAAAGTGATTGCACCTACAACACTTCAGCTGCAATTAAAAAGTACTTGTTATAATATATATGCAAATGTGATAAAAGATCAAAGGCGAAGGAATACAAGAACATCATATGGGGTTGGAGCTCGTACTTTGCTAAGAAGTCGACCACCGAATACTTCTTTCACTAAATTATCACTTTTCGAAGAAATACAACCTTTGAACTTAGAATCAAGAGAGACTTCAAGCTTATCCAATAAGCATTGAAAGAATTCGTGAGCATCTTCCTGTTGGTACCTCTGGAAACTTGATGAAAAATCTAGTTGGTTTATAAAGTCAAAGAAACAAGGGCAAATCAAATGGTAACAAAGA
Source organism: Pinguicula moranensis (assembly GCA_028565015.1). NCBI lineage: Eukaryota > Viridiplantae > Streptophyta > Magnoliopsida > Lamiales > Lentibulariaceae > Pinguicula > Pinguicula moranensis. Next base: position 23,032 of record JAOWBN010198982.1, on the reverse strand, counting down.
TTCCTGAAATAACTTCAGAACTCATTCAACACTTATAATGAGATGAGATATCATAGTGCCCATGAATCAAAGTCTACAAGTCAACCACGTTGTAATTATACAAAATTAAAATTAGAAAAAGATGGTTGAGACCAAAGAGTGGTAAGAATCAAGAGAACAAAAAGCTCTAGCTAAATTGCAATGAGCTTAGAAAACCTGGGCCCTGTCAGTTGTGAAAAAATTCTATTCAAGTCTAGAACTACGAAAAGGATACAAGTCAAATTGTTCACAAATTTCCAAGGGACGATGACTCTGTTTCTAGAGACCAGAGAAAGTTCAACTAGCTCCCCAAGAGCACATAGCAAGCAAAACTCTCCTTCATTACCTGCAATTGTTCAGAGACCCATATCAATACCTAAACTTCAACACTATAGGCGGTTATAGCATAATCCCAATAGAAATAAATACCCCAATACCCACAGCCAGAATACCAGAAACCAAAACACCAATATTCTTACAGTACAAGTACCAAAAACAAGAATCACAAATAGATATATTAAAAATAGACACAAAATTACACTGTTATGACCGCTTACAATTAGAATGAAGCAAATGCTTGTTCGAGACAATGGCCTTAAGTAGTTCAACGTTGTGCAAAAGGCATTGCAGTACCGCATTCAAGAAGCAAGTATTTCCTGCATTCTCCATTCCAGCTCCCTGCAAATTTTACAAATATCTGTCCTGAGCACCCAATTTAAGATTCAAATACTACACAGAGTAGAAGCATAGTCCATTGGGGGAGGCTGAGACGTTCATGACATACCACAGGAACTGTCTTGATGCTTTGAGAATACCAGTCCGAAAGGGGAGTTTCCGTGTTACCTCCTCCACAATTGTCAGCATACCAATTCGTTATTGGGTTTTTGAATTCGGAACTGTTTCCAGCTTCAGTACCATAACCCAAAGAAGGAGAAAAGGAACGTGTAGGAGAAGAAATAGGGAACTGATTATATATCTCGGTTTCAGTAAGCTCATCCTCCGGCAGTAGAGCAACTTCGCACACTTCGTCGGAATTGTCATCGCACGGTGGCGACGGAGAACCGCCGTCACCCGTGAAGCGCATCTGAGATGGGAGAATCCTGGGAGCCCGTAGGGTGTTAGAATTGAACGGGACAATTGTGATTGAATTTGTGCGAGTACCTAGGGTTTTCAAAGCGTTTTGAGAGGGAAGCACAGAAGCAGGTTTGGGAGGAATCCAATTTTGGGAGTGGAGGGAAAAATGGCGTTTTGAACAGATACGGAATATTTTTTTGTTTATCGAGATGTTGGAAAATATAACAGTGGAAAAAAATAATATCCCAGAACCAATTATTTTTTTTTTTTGATAGGTTCCCAGAACCAATTACGCAAGTACTTGATTTCAAACCTGTACGAATAAATAATCATTATATATACATATATGTGAATTAAATATTATATTACATAATTCAATCAAAATTTTAAAATATTACTTATTTTTTCTTTAAAAAATTAAAAAAAATAGTTATTTTTTTCTTGAAATTGAACGATTTCCTTTTTTTTTGTTGGTCATAATGCTTATTGATTTCTATGATTTCTCAACAACATCAAATAATGACCACCTGTTTCAATATAAGTAATATAATCTACACAAAAGTTAGATTTACAATCTACATGTCAAACTTGCACGAAAATGGAGATTTACAAAGATAAATGTCCTCCCAAGGGAAGCGGTAGCATCATGGGGGGAAGTGACCTTATTCAATCAGTTCACCAGAAGCAAAGAGTTCGATTCAAAGATAATGCAATTGCAGGCAAAAAATGAAACAAATAGTTAAAGTATGTAAAAAAAATTAAAATTCCAGACGTACAATCCAGAGACTGACTGAAAGCTAATAAAAAATCTCTCAGAGTTTACAAATAATATCTCCACAACCATTAGAGGTAGACGAGCTGGAATCATCAATGTTAAACTCCAGTTAACCCTGTCCAGCGGTGCAGACAGAACTGAAATGGTCAGTTCCGCATTTCACCCGTGAACGTTGCGGAGCAAATTTGGCGGATGCAGGTGATGCGTATTATGTTGGAATTTTGCATACGCACGCACACGAAGTTATGCGGACGAAAAGCGGAATTCCAATGGAATTCTGCGTGTTCCGCAATGAAATTCCATAGTTTGAGTTACATACACAAACTAGCAAATAACACACAGAACTAAAGTAAAAATCAACAAAGGAGTTCCTTTGTAAGATAAGATGGCAAATGATTATTGTCTTGTAATTATAAAAAAAAATGATTATTGTCTTGTAATCTTTGTTGTCCTTTGTCAGTAGTTTTTACTACAATTTTTTATGTAGCTTATGTAGTGAGACTCTAAAACAGCGCTGTAGGCTCTTCGTTTCACTATCTTTTTTCCTGCTCCGTCCACAGCGTGTTGCTTTGTACAGAAATTTACCAACATCAACCTTTACAGACTACACTTTGCTTTTAAATTATATTGGAGGAATAATTGAGAAGTCAATTTGTACACCTGAAACTCAATAGTGTACTATAAATGTCTGAATCTTTCTTCTATAATACAATGTCTATTGTAAATGGAGTTGGAAGAGTCATTATTGATAATTCTTTTAACTTTGTGCTAATAATGGACTACAACAAAATGACTCTATTAAATTCTGGTGCTTCAATTTAGTGAAGTTGTTGGAACTCAATACATCAATGACGCAATGCATATTGGGTCGCAATGAAAATTGCCTCTTTGTATAATTATAAGGGTAAAACCGCATACATTTGACCTCAGACCCCAACTTAGTTGGGAATATACTGGGTGCGTTGTAATAGTAGTTTCTTCTATAATACAATTTGGCAAGGATCAACTTCTTTACCAGGAAGGAAGATTGACATCACATGATCACAATGCTGGTGAAGTTCTCCGTTTGCAGAATTCTCAGAGTAATTTAAACCCATGTTTTGTGCATCCTTCTTAAAATTATAATTGGTTTATAAGCACATTTTTTCAAAAAATAACTCCTCATTTTTTGAAAATCTAGGATAAAAGCATGCGACCTTATGATGTAAAACATGTTTCAATCTGAATAATGAGTTCGAATTAGGGGTGGACAATTGGGATTCAGGATCAGGTATGTCTGAATCTCGATCCCGACCAGAACTATGTTCGGGACCAGTTTCCCAGTCCCGATCCCGACCCGAGGCCCGAAATATTATTTTTATTATTATTTTTAATTTTTTCTGTATTTTTTTTGTATTTTTTAGTATTTTTAAATATTTTTTATTTTTTATAATGAATCGGGATCGGGTTGTCCCGAAGCCCGATCCCGTCCCGAATTTTTTTCCATCTTCCTAAATCCTATCCCGACCCGAACTTTTTTTGGGATTGAAACCTCAGTTCCGATCCCGACCCCAAATCCTGAAATTCTGTAAAAAAAAATTGGGGCCTCGGCGCAATAGGGCCTCGGGTTGTCCTGAGTCCCGATGACTGTTTGCCCACCTCTAGTTAGAACACAAGATTGCAAGTGAGATAAATCAATGTAAAACGTAAACTGATATTGCAAGTGAGGTCAAATGTAAACTGTACACATGTAAAGCGTAAAACTGAAACCAACATTTTTATTTCCTTTTTTTAGTTTAATTTGGTGCACTGTACTCGGAACCGGATATAAAAAAATATTATGGTTCCGCATTCCGTCCACAAAATAATGCGAGATAGGATTTTTGTTCGCAATCGCCTGCGTTCCACGCGGATGCGGGTGCGGGCGAAGCAAAAATTTTCATGTCCGTTGGACAGGGCTAACTCCAGCCATACGAAGGGCAAACAATCTCAACAAATCAATACAGGTCGCTTTAAGCTAACCACCTGAACTGAAATTTATCAATGACGCAAAATGATAATGCACATTGGGGATGTGCACTGTGTAGGACATAACAAATAAGTAAGACCAGATAGTCATAGTTGCACTTTCAATATAATATCACGGGGTAAACATTTGAATGTTAGAATCGGACCTCATCATGGGCAAGCCATACCTCCCAAAGAATTAGGGGAGGGAGCATCTGAATCAACAGAGAGAACTGGGAGTTAGCTATAGAGCGCTCCCAATATAACTGCATCAGATGACAAATGTGAGCAGAACGGACAGGTCAACCAAGTGATGAGAAGAAAAATCTCCAAGCGGATACAAACCGTAGCACAACTCATAAAAGTGATACCTCAACACCAACTGAACATAAAGAGTATTTTGATACTAAATAAATGTTTGATCACTCTATAAGAGTTTCAATAGGGACAACATTGTGCCAAAATCGCCAATAAAATACCCCAATCTTGGGAGGGAAGAGTTGAGCACCAAGCCATCTTAAAATGGAACAAAGAAGACCGGGTACGATGCATAAGGTTCAAAACTGACTTCGTAGAGAACTTGTCATGCGGATCAGGTTTTCCTGAGTCGAATATGTCAGGTTTCCGTGAGATAAATGCCCCTTCGTGAATATTTTTGTCGGGATAGCGCAAAGAATGAGAAAAAGCTATCTTAGGGTGTATCACATTTATAAATTGCAAAGAGGGGGGACCACCGTCCATTCATGAGATACTAAACTCCCCACCCCCAACCAATCATCATACTATAAGAAAACTCTATAAGATTTAATAGTCATAAGTAATTGGTCAGATATCAACTTGAAATAAGAAGACATTGTCTTCTAGAGAGAAAATGCCGACGAAGAAGCACAATGTGCAGATAAATGAGAAGCATGGAAACGTATTTGGGATGCCGGGTGAACAAATCTAGCGCAGAATGAATCATCAAAAATAACTTTCCAAACAAGCTTAACATATAGAAAAGAGACTAAATCAAATAAATTATGATGAAACACTTATGTCTTCAACTTCATCGTCTTTATTAGTTCTTCTTACCTTTTCAATTATTTGTTCATTATTCAACAACTCTGAAGTTGTTTCAGTTTTGCCTGAATAGTTCAAAATTAACAGTGCATGCTAGCCTAGCGGCAAAACATGCGGCCCTCAATCTCCTGGCTTGTCAAGAGGTTGAGGGTTCGAGTCTCCAGTGGGGGAAATTCGCTGTTATCGTGGGATTAGTCGGAGGGCCCAAAGGGCCGAAGGATACCTGGATAGGGAGTTGTGCACCGAGGGGGTGCGTCCGGAATACGGCCACCTGAGCCCAGGGTCGCAATGCCAGGGGTGCAGGACACAAATTACCTGCATTCGGAGTAGCGGTACAATTAACTATCAAAAAAAAAAATGACTGAGAGCGAGGACAGTAGGGCTTAGACTTTAGGAAGGAATTAAAAAATGAATTGGATAAATTAAACTTCAAAGTCGTATATCAATAAAGAGAGGAGAGGTTAACATAGTGACAGATGTTCCAATCTAAGCCTTCATCATCGCTTCATATGATCTTCTTAACTTCTAGAGATCTAATGATAACGTAACAGACCTTTTGGCTCCGTTATAATAGGCCAAGTTGGGATAACATTATTGGGCTTATAAAAGGATGATTGGGACAACTTCAACAAGTCGAAGAGGATTGACACTGTTTTGGGCTTGAATATTTCGTGGACACTTTCCAGTTTTTCTAATAAAATGCAATATATTATTATTTGTATATCTCAATAATTCTTGGAAAGCACTGAGTCATCTAAAACAATATCTAGATATGTGTTCGTAGCAAGTTGTGCTTTTAAAATTAATCATTAAAGAATTTTATGGAGTTATTATAAAATCTTGGTCTAACAACCGTGGTTTATGATCTCTCTCGTTTTCATCGGATAAGGACTAGTAATGAGAGCTGAAGTTTCATCGAGTCTCGAGTATGATATCTTAATGAAGCAGCCTTCTCTATTGTAACGTCTAATCTAGAGCAACTGTATATAATATTCATCTCATTTTGTTTCACATATTTTGGTATCCTCCGCCTTAATGTGAAGGGAAGCACTTGGAGAGTCCATAAGGCAGAGAATAGAACTCTTCACTCCATGGATCCTTATCAAAATACTTGAACTTAACCCACAAATGCCGTCCGCTGTCTTTGCGACTCGCCAGGTGCTTCTGGGCAAGAGTGAGGTCAAGGAACACGGCCACCATACTCGCCAAGGCGGCCACAGAGGTGAAGATTGTTGGAGAGGATTCATAAATACAGAAATAACACAACAAATAAAGTAACTAAAAATTATCTTTTGTGGTTGTCTTTAAAATCTTCAACAGTTTCGAAGCACAATGATAAATCTTCCTCTCCCGAAGGAAAACAGTCATGCTAGGATTTTACATTTCGGTTGTATTTAAACAAGTAGAGTGTAGCAATTAATTACTTATATAAAGGCTCAATGCACTCAATCAAATAAATAAAATCACTGCAATTAAATAAAAAAGAGCCTATTGCGGGGAAAAAGAAAAATGACATCAAATAAAAAACTAACCTTGATGTCAAGTTTTTTTTTCTTTGCCTCTCATTTATCAGAAAAAAAGAACTTAGGTCTCAAATTAAATTTGTACCTTGTAAGTTGCATCACCATCATTGTCGGATGCTCTCCAGCCTAGGCTCGAACATTGCATGCATGGAGTCCAGTAAGCCATCTTAGGCGGTAGCCGTATCACTCGGCCAATAAGACCTAAGCGCTAGCCAACTGCGCAATTTCCCTAAAGAATAAGCCCCATCTTCCTCTTGTCGTCGCTTCTGTCTCCTCAGTTGCCGATGAAGATTCTCCCAAAAAAATTATTAATTCCGTACAAACACTTCCAATTAGCAAGAGTAAATCAACAACAAATCAAGCCTCACAACTCAAGAATTAAAAAAAAAACACTCTAGTTTATTTGTTCAATCAGAAATTTTAATTCCCTCAAAAGAATTTTGATACATTGGAGAGATAATTAAAAAGAACCCAACAACGATAATTAATAATATCCTCATTTACCATACTAAAACAAAAGGTAACAGAGACAATTGGAAGCAAGATCTCCAAACAAACTCGATTAATCAAGAAAATTGCTTAAATAAATAGAGATGTCACACTATCAAAGCGTCTCAACCTAAATCGCATATCAAGAGCAAAATTAAGTATATTACCTCATTTTGGATGCAGGAACTATCTCATATCAATAACAAGATGATTTTGTCAAACTCATATTTCATTAACAATAGAAAGGAGTTGCTTCAAGACAGTTTATTCAGAAAGCATCAAACAAGAGCTCCACATCAGCAGAAAGAGACATAGACCATAACATTTAATTCCCACTATAATTCAAAGATGTTCAACCTTTGGCTAAATAAAATTCAGAAACAGTGTTTATTTTTTCTTTAAGTTAGAGATAGCCGTGCAAGAAAAATTAAGAAAAAGAATTGCCAAAGCTTGACTGACAGTTTTAGAGAAACACCAAATATGAAAATAAAATAAAAAATAAAAGCCAAAAAGCGGTCCGGATACATGTGTTAGGCACGGCACCACACCAAGATCCATACCAAATTTCCTCAATAAGATTTACACAACGGTTTGACAAATCATTACATCCACAATAGCCCTCAACTCAAATCTGAAGACTTGCATCACTTTCCTATACTTCGATTCTTCCCTTTTCCCCTTTACCTCTCTCACCATCCGGATACATGTGTTAGCTTCCATTCAAAAAAAAAAAAACATTCTTTTGGATTAGTTGGAATTTTGTTTGAACAAACTTGTTCTTTTAATTTTATCTCAAAAGAAAAAGGAGAATTGAAAGAAAAACAAGATGAAATTTCAAGATCACATGATTTAGATTCATCCGATTGTGCTTGTTGGAGAGGATTCACAAATACAGAAATAACACAACAAATAAAGTAACCAAAAATTACCTCTCATGGTTGTCTTTAAAAATCTTCAACAGCTTCAAAGCCCAAGAATCTCACAATCGTACGAATCTTCCTCTCCCGAAGGAAACCAGTCGCTAAAGGATTTCTTAGATTCGACAACCGTGTGACCTTTGAGGTATATATTTAACCTGATCCATGCCCTCTACCACTTAACTTTCTGGCCATAGGTAAGTGGTGGATTTGGCCCAATTTAATTCAGTCTCATAAACACATATCCTTGATCAGCCCAATTAAGTAGAAGCCGATAAAACCCCAAAATAATTTAAAACAAAACAAGCTTTAACATAAATCTTTTGTAAAAATAATTTTAAACAAAATTATTTTCCAACAAACATAACCGCATCATCGTGTTGAACTGCAATAAACCCAAGTTTTTATTTCAATGAAGAATTGTGAAGAATAGAAGATTCATGTTGATTTTTCGCTAGTACCCATTGAGATTTAGCGTTGACGGGACCGCGGCAAGAAGTTAGGGCATGGTTGCTAAAGGACCTCGGCACTGACAGGCAGAGGAAGAAGGAGAAACCTGATACCTGACCCACCAGCCAAAAAGCCCACCTAACCCTAAACATCCAGCCCAGAATTTGGTCCAGGCCCTGCGGACAAAATCCCAAATAACAGGCAAGTCCGGCCCAATAAAATGCCCCAAAAACCAGGCCCAAACTTAAGGCCCAGTCCATCAAGAAATAATTTACTACCAAAAAATTACTAGGATAGGTGTCCTATGAGTTGTCACACATGAAGAAGACTCTTCTATATAAAGTGACACCTAACCCAAGCAAAATCCCAAAACTCACCTATAAAAGGGGTAAGAATTCACACAAGAAAGGGACTTCTCCTCAAAAGAAAGGCCCCATACGTGAAGGAAGATTTTCCCCAAAAAAATTGGGATTGTAATTTTGTGCCAATTTCTCTACACAACTTAAACTCTCGTACGTGAAGGAAGAAGAAGAGAACTTTGGTCTTCTCCATCAAATGTTATTAAAACTTATATATTCCTTGTCAATTATTGGAAACATGACTTCTTGAAGGCTATTTTGTGAAAGCACATTTCTTGTGTTGCATCATTTGGCGCCGTTTGTGGGAACCTGTACAAAAAGTCATAGAAAGAAGACATGGATCCAAACTCCGGCAACTCCCAACCACCGGAAATCACGCCATCAGCGATTCCACCTCCTCACGTCACAGGTCAGCTAAATGTTTCCAGCACGGATCTAAAGAGTTTAACAAGTTTAGCTGCACAAAATTGGTTCCTCTCGCTCCCAGAGGAATCAATATGGAACTTTAAGGAGCTGACATCCTAATTCTCTCAAGCCTTCGCAACCCAACAACGGATCGATTGGGCACTCGTGCACTTGTTTGGGCAAAAATATCAAAAGAAGCCACACAAACCTCTCCGGGACTATATCTATTGTTTCAATCGAGCATGTACGGAGACCCTGGTTCTACCTCTCAACATGAGGATTAGCGCCCTAATTCATAGGCTACAATACGGTCTCCTTGCAGTGGCTCTAATGGATGATCCACCACCCACCATCGGGAGACTAAGCGACATTTGCGGAAGAGACATCTGCCAAGAGGAAATGGTGGGACACACACCTATGGGGAGAGCCCCTAGTGATAACCAAATTACTCAAAAGCCTTGGCGTACCAACGAGGACGCCAGGAATAGACCATCCGGACATTCAGTAAGGAAAATCGACAACAAACCCGGACACACGTAGTACCATGCATTCCGCGCACCTCATGCGGATATCCTAAGATTAATTGAACACTCGGGTCTCCTCGTGGCACCCCAGGGAATAAAACCAGGAAGTTAAAAAAAATATTCCCCTCACTACTGCCAGTACCAAAAAGTAAAAGGCCATATCACAGAAGACTGCCGACATCTAAAGGGAGAATTAGAACGGCCCAAGAAGGATACTTGTCTAAATGGATGCACCACACTCAGAAACCCAACCTCGTATGGACATGAGATGAAGAGAACAATGACCCAAAAGGAAAGAAGCCTCGCATCTCCATGATCACCGTGGGCATAGCAGGCGAGACAAACCGCGCTCACAAAAGGGAACAACGAAGGTTCCAACAAATAGCTTACACCCGATCTGCCCCCCCAGGACCTCCCATCCAGTTCAGCAACGAAGATCTCCAAACCAATGAGCCATATTACCATCCGATGGTAATAACCGCGGAGGTAGGTGGATGCATCGTTGACAAGATCTTATCCGGCGCTCACAATGGGATTGGATGTTGCCACCCCCTACCAAACTACCACCCCCTGCGAGGATTCGGAGGAGCCGAAGTCAATGCCCTTGGATCAATTGAGCTTCTCACATCTTTCGGCGAATGAAGGCAAAGAAGAACCATCCCCATCAGCTACCTGATTATTAAAGCTCATTTCTCTTACAACGTCATACTGGGACGACCCAGCCTCTTTCAACTCAAGGCCATCGTATCAACTTACCATATGGTGATGAAGTTTCCAACAGAACATGGGGTAGGATAGGTCAAAGAAAATCTTTGAGTCGCTAGCATCTGCTACACGGTGTCTACCGCAGATACTCGCCTGCCCTAAAAAAGGACTGCACCAACCACTGATACAGAAAAAAAAATCCCGAAGGCATTCCAAGTGACAGAACCAGTACGTGGTGCCACCAGAATTCAAAGAAGTTTACCTTCGAGAAAATGATCGAGAGCGGATTGTACGGATCGACACCGAAATAGATCACGACCTCGAAACAAATCTGGTTCAATGCCTAAGAAGCCATGCCGATGTGTTCGCATGGAGCCCCTCTGACTTCGCCCAGATAAGCCCAAGTGTTGCCCTTCATCGTTTAAACGTCATGCCAGAAGCAAAGCCCGTGCAACAAAAGAAGCGACATTTTGGGGCTGAGAAAAACTAAATCATAAAAGAAAAAGTGCAAAAACTCTTGGCGGCCCGGTATGTGGAAAAAGTACAGTACTCAGAATGGCTCTCCAACGTGGTGGTTGTTCCCAAAGTCGAGAATAAATGGAGAATGTGCGTTGATTTCACATATCTGAACAAACATTGTGCAAAGGACTCCTACCCTCTGCCCCCCATTGATCGGATAATCGACTCAACCGTTGGATGTGAGCTACTGAGTATGATGGACGCATTCCAAGGATTTCATCAGATATTTTTATCACCCGTAGATTGGCTGAAAACTACCTTTATCACAAACGAAGGTATTTATTGCTATAAGGTAATGCCCTTTGGGCTCAAGAATGCTGGGGCCACTTACCAAAGGATGATCAACAAAATGTTTCAAGCTTAGCTTGGCCAAACCATGGAAACCCATGTAGACAACATGCTCATAAAGAGTAAGAAGGCCACCGATCATATAAACTACCTAGCAGAGGCTTTCAAAATTCTGCGCCAATACCAACTAAGGATCAACCCCTCCAAGTGCACCTTTGGTGTCCGAAGCGGGCAATTTCTGGGCTATATGGTATAAGAAAGAGGAATCGAGGCCAACCCAACAAAGTAATAGCACTGCAAAACATGACCCCGCCCCGATCCCTAAAGGAAGTCCAGTCTCTCATTAGAAGGATGGCATCCCTCGGACGATTCATCTCCCGCCTTGGGGATAAAGGATTGCCATTCTTTAAGGCAATTCGTAGGGGATGAAATTTTACTTGGACCCCCAAATGTGACCAAGCGTTTCAAGAATTAAAAAAGTACTGAAAATCGCCACAGGTACTTGTGGACCCCAGACCTCAAGAAAACTTATTTGTATACCACGTCGTGACTGATGAAGCAGCAAGTGCGGTGTTAGCCTGTGAAGAAGAAAACCTACATAAACTCATCTACTATGTAAGCAAAACACTCCATGGAGTTGAAGTAAGATACTTGGAGGTAGAAAAACTCGCATTCGCCTTGGTAACAACTGCTAGAAGACTCCGTCCCTACTTCCAGTCACATCCCCTCACTGTCCTCACCAATTAGTCGTTGAGGCAAATTCTCTCAAAACCAGACGCCTCGGGAAGACTAGTAAAATGGGCAGTGGAACTTAGCGAATATGACATTACCTACAAATCATGAAGCTCTCAAAAGGCACAGGTACTTGCAGATTTCATCGCCGAAACAACCAGATCCCGTGGTAAAGAGATATTGTGGACGCTACACGTTGATGGGTCATCCACCTCTCAGCGTGGGGGCGTCGGGATTGTGTTGAAAGAAGACAATGGAAGGACTCTAAAAATTGTCGTGCTCTTAGATTTTCCGGTCACCAACAACACTACCGAGTACGAGGCTCTCATACCGGGGCTCAAGATCGCCGCTCAGCAAGCAATCAAAAATCTTGTCGCATACACTGACTCCCAACTCGTCTGCGAGCAGTACCAGGGGACTTTCAAGACTCGCGAGGAGGTATTGGACAAATATCTAAGAAAGCTCATAATCTCAGCCTAGGTTTTCTCTAGTTTCGAGCTTCGGTAAATACCACGCATGGAGAACGTCAACGCCGACACCTTATCCAGGCTTGCGTCTCATTTGGACATACATGACGGGCAGACGATACAGATAATGGTACGAGCAAGTCCTAATTGACATACAAAATTCGTCGAAAAAGACTATCATGGCACTTGACCCAATCGACTAGACCACCCCCATAATCAAATACTTAAAGGAAGGAGAGTTGCCCACCAACAATGTGGAAACAAAGTAGATATGCCTCCGAGCCTCCAGATCTACTCTCATAGAAGGCATACTATACAAGCGGAGTTTCAAAGGACCCCTCCTACGATGCATCTCGCACCCCCAGAGTAAGGACCTGCTAGAAGAAATGCATGATGGAGAAGGTGCCAGCCGCATAGGAGGAAGGGCCTTAGTAAGGAAAAATCATCTACAAGGATTCTATTGGCCATCCATGCTCCGGGACGCACTGGATTATGCCCGTCGCTGTGAAAATGCCAACGTCATGGGAGTTGGACGCCCTATTCCATTACTCCTATGACTGGGGTATCCTCAACTTGCCCATTCGACACATGGGGAATTGACATTATCGGCTCGTTTCGACCGACCCCCGGCCAAAGACGTTTCATTATTACAGCCGCTGAATACTTCACCAAGTGGGTAGAAACTGATGCAGTGGCAAAAGTGACAGAGAAAGATATCATCCGCTTCTTATGACGACACATTGTGTGCCGATTTGGGGTACCATGAATCCTCATCTCCGACAATGGGCCACAGTTTCGGGGATCAAAGATCACCAACTGGTGTACTACGTTACAAATACAACAAAGATTCACATATGCCTATCATCCCCAGTCCAACGGGCAAGTAGAAGCACTCAAATCGGATCATCCAGTTGGGTCTAAAAAAGAAACTCCACGACCGTAATGGAAGTTGGGCTAACGAGCTACCAGGAATCCTCTGGTCCTATCGGACCATGGCCACCACATCCATAGGAAACACCCCGTTCACTTTAACTTATGGATCTGAAGCCGTATTTGTGGGGATATAGCCTTTGGAGCCTACCGGGTAACCTCCTACAACCCTGCAGAAAATAGAAATAATCGAATGATAGACTTGGAACTACTGGACGAGATTAGAAAGGCGGCCCACAACCAGCTAGTGAAGCATCAAAACCGATTCCGGAGAAGAAAGATATCCAAGTCAAATAAAAACGAACCCGGAGAAGGTGATCTCGTCCTAAAAAGAATCTTGGCTCCTGGCGACCAAGGAAAGTTGCAACCTACCTGGGAGGACTCCTACCAGATCCTCAAAAAACACAAAAATGGAGCATGCCGATTATCCACCCCTAAGGGAAAGCTCCTGCCCCACTCCTGGAATAAAAAAACATCAAAAGATTCTATTAGACGAGGTAAAGTGCGACTGTTAAGAACTCAATTTTTTTTATTTCCTTTGTATTGGAAAGAGAGACTCCCGCTTCCACGCGGAACCTTCTCACGAATAAATTGCGTCTCAGCAAAAATACTGGAAAGAGAGACTCCCGCTTTCACGCGGAACCTTCTCAAAAATAAAATACTTCTCAGCAAAAATATACGAAAGAGAGACTCCCGCTTCCACGTGGAACCTTCTCACGATTAAATTGCGTCTCAACAAAATGTGTATATATATATATATATATTGCAAAGAGAGACTCCCACTTTTACGCGGAACCTTCTCAAGAACAAAATGCTTCTCCGCAAAATGTATATATTGTAAAGAGAGACTTCGGCTTTCACTCAGAACCTTCTCAAAAATAAAAAGCTTCTTAGCAAAAAGTATTGGAAAGTTATTCCTAGCCCATTAATCATGTTCTGAGAAACCAAAATAAAAAGTAATGATGATAAGATTGTTGACCTCCGTAGAAACACAAAGCTAGATAAGCCATCTGACTCCTCCAATCCATTACATACTTCCATTAGAAAAGACATGTCATCATATTCAAAAAAACCACTCCTCACAAAAACAAGATTAAAAGCTCCTGAAACTCAAAAAACAAAAAAGATCTAGCACAAGACCCAGCATCCGAATGAGGCCATAGAAAAGGGTAACCTTAGGAATTACATCCAAGAGCCCAAAGAAGTGTTTTCATTATAAGTGCTTGGTTAGAAAAACCAAACTATGAACCACCAGTTCGATGGCTTGTTGCCTTGATATTGGTCTAGTTAAACAGGCTGTGAAAAGGTAAGTTCTTGCTCAAACACCCTCCACCCACTAACTCAGATCATCAAGAGAAACAAATACAACCTGTATATATACCTCACTTTTCCTGAAATCAGTCCATGAACAAACTTGTATTACTATCATACGAGGCGGCTGCATCAAAAATCGATAAAACTTCTTCTACTATGCTGCTACGTTTTTCCTTCGTACCGCCACAGATAAAAACTAAAGCACGGCAGAAGATGCATGGCAGCTAGCATATCATGATGCTTTATACCTAGACAAGCATTAAAGATCAAGAACCTGAGCATAAGCAACTAATTTTCTAAAGAAGAAATCTGCTCGAAATAAAAGAGGCAACTACTTTCCTAGAAACCAAATCCGATTACAAAGCATGAAGCAAATACATAGCCGAAGGAATCTCCGTACAAAGCCGGAAAAAAGAGATCTCCAAATATAGCAACTACCATAAAACATAAAGGAAGACAAGCTACTAAAGATACACACTAAATAAGGTGCGAGAATTCATCAATCACGGGGAACTCTCCCGAATCAGGTCATCCCAAGAGCAAGTGAGAGCCGCTTCCGCCGCAGGAGTGGCCACCACACAACGGAAGGAAGACGACCCTAGGAAGTGATGCACATGCATATCCCCTTGCGAGTGCGACCAGAGCTACCTAGTCGATGAGGAACCCCCAGCATGTTGGAGCATCTTGGTCACCAAAGATTCCAGCCGATCCACTTGATGAGCCAAGCCCTCAAGGCGGTGAAGAGGAGCTGCAGCTGCATCCATAAACTCCAGCTGGGCGTCGCGTCTCTGGGCCTCCGACAAGCGAACCAGAGCAGAATGCTGCTCTAAGCGATTGTCCTCCATCGCAACCTGAAAAATTTGAACCCAACTCCGAGCCTCCTGCTTACAGTGCTCCCACAAGTAAAGATACTCTGTCTCCCGAGAACCAATGTTAACCCAGCCCTCATTGTACCACACATACGAAGGCTCACCAGACATCGGTCCCACCCATCCAAGTATCACCGTAGGTCCCATCTCTTGACCCCCAATAGGCACCTGGAAATAGCCATAAGTAAAGGAATGGTCGCCAGAAATAAACTCCTCAGGAACGATAAAGGTACCTGCAAAAACCAGGAAATCTTAGAAGTGCATCCAAGAAAATAGGGAAAGCAGCAACCCGAAAAAAATACCTTGAGAAGCCATGAACTTTAAAGAGAAGAAATCCACAGGAAAAAACATTCTCCATAGATAGCCATTTAAAGAACTGAGGGAATGATGAGAAGTAGAAGAACTGCACACGCCACCACCCTTATCAACGAATCCCCCACCCCGAGCCAGAAGAATGTGCAGGGGCAGCGGCTTCGTCATGATACCTGCAACGCGTGGAGAGACCCCGGTTGTGCAAAGAGAGAATATGCAGAGGCGATTGGTTTTACACGTCATTTTTGCCGCGGGATCGGGTACAATTGACCATCGGTAGCGGTCAGACTGCAGAACACCATTTTCCATTGGCATGAAGAAGATTTCAATCGATTCTCAAGAGAGAAGTTGATCGAAACTAGCAAGAGGGGGGAATAGTGATACCTGACCCACCAGCTAATAAGCCCACCTAGCACTAAACATCTATCCCAAAATTCGGTCCAGGCCCTGCGGACAAAATCCCAAATAACAGGCAAGTCTGTCCCAATAAAATGCCCCCAAAACCAGGCCCAAACTTAAGGCCCAGTCCATCAAGAAATAATTTACTACCAAAAAATTACTAGGATAGGTGTCCTATGAGTTGTCACACATGAAGAAGACTCTTCTATATAAAGTGACACCTAACCCAAGCAAAATCCCAAAACTCACCTATAAAAGGGGTAAGAATTCACACAAGAAAGGGACTTCTCCTCAAAAGAAAGGCCCCATACGTGAAGGAAGATTTTCCCCAAAAAAATTGGGATTGTAATTTTGTGCCAATTTCTCTACACAACTTAAACTCTCGTACGTGAAGGAAGAAGAAGAGAACTTTGGTCTTCTCCATCAAATGTTATTAAAACTTATATATTCCTTGTCAATTATTGGAAACATGACTTCTTGAAGGCTATTTTGTGAAAGCACATTTCTTGTGTTGCATCAAAACCAACAATGAACTTTGTACGGAAGCTGTTGAGATTGCAGTATTGCAATAGGCCAATGCCAGCAAAAGCTGTCATCGTACATTCATTTAACAGGGATGTTTGTATGTTGTTTCATGTAGGATAAACTAATGGTAACAACAAGGGATAAAGAAAGCATACACATGAAAGCAAAGAGGATGCAGTACAGAGCACCAACGATCGGGAGAGGGATCGAAGACATAACAACTCCAAATTTGCATGTTTTGGTCCATCAAGACCACAAAGAATAATACCTTTTGTTTTGTTGTCATATGAAGTAATAGAGTATAATACAACTTAAGTGCAGAATGACAAACCTAATACAGAAAAAGAAAAGCATGAAAGTTGTTGATATCTACACCACCCTTCGGCTCCCAACTCGTGTGAGTGCCAATAATTCTACATTTTCACTGAATTAGGGGAAGAAGAATGAAGTTATGCAGGAAAATGAAATGTCAGCACCAATGGATGCAATATTTGGTCAGGTGTTTTACACTAGTACTGTTTATCCAACTCTGGGACCGAATAGACCATCAAGAAAAATGCCAAATCCCTGTTATATCACAAAGAGAGATGGTGAGTATGCACTATGTACGCCAATTGTGGAGGAAAAGTTTAAAAAATTACTAGCCACCCTATGCATCGGCTGAGGACAAAAGCTGGTACGTGAGTGCAACTTCCATATCTAGATGCAGCAATGGTTGCCCCTGTTGACTACGCCATAAGAGCAATTGTATGCAATAAGGTGAAATATATTGGATGAACTGGGGATCAAAGAACTTGAAAGAAAAATGGATTCAATGTAGAGGACTTTATATGCTCTCGACAGTGTGGGTGAGGTTCGACCACTCGACCATGGTGAAATAGAAGAAACTTGGGTGCAGCTCCAAACAATGTTGACAAGGAAAGCTTCCATTTTGTTCCAAGAATCCAGGTCCAAGTGGATTCGTGAAGGCGATGGAAACACCCAATTTTTCCATGCTCGAATAAAGGATTGGCGACTGCGAAATGGCATACAAGGGCTGCTACTCAATGGTGAGTGGGTGGAAGCGGTCAATGACATCAAGCGAGGCGTGCTTGACTATTTCAAGTCGCATTTTGCTGAACCGTATGCTCATAGGCCATCCCTGATGATGAGGGTGTGAAAATAAGATAACAATGTTGGACAATGAATTCCTTATTTCACCGTTTAAAGAAGAGGAAATATATGCGGCTGTTAGGATTGGGGAGGAAGAGCCCGGGTCCGGATGGGATCAATTTTCATTATATCTATGCGCACTGGACCGTGTTAAAGGCTGATTATATTTCTTTTGGGTAGGAATTCTTCTATACAGGTGAGGTGCCAAGTAATCTACACTCTACGTCTATCGTTCTCTTAGCGAAAAGGATACCTGCACTAGAGTTAAACCATTTTCGCCCTATCTCCTTGATAGGAAGTGCGTATAAGATTCTGTCAAAACTCCTCGCTAATCGGTTCAGGGCAATGATCAATAAACTGATCTCTCAGCAATAGCTCGCTTTTATCAGAGGTCGCCCAGTTCAAGACGAGAATTGGCGAATCAATTGTTACATTATATCCCAGCGGCGAAACAACCTTATATTTTCCTGAGAGTGGATTTCGCAAAGGCATATGACTGTGTTAATTGGGAATTTCTATTCGACATGTTATGGAATCTAGGCTTTTGCAATCACTGGATCCACAGGATTAAGGGTTGCATTTGTTCCTCATCGGCAACAATAATCATCAATGGTACGAGTTCTAGTTTGTTTAGGATGGAAGGTGATCCACTGTCTCCTTTTCTATTTCTAGTGGTGACCGAGGGATTGAATGTGATGATCAGAAAGGCAATGGAGATTGGAAGATTGAAAGGGGTGAGGTACGTTAATACTACCTTTACACTCTCTTTATGCAGACAATACACTCTTCTTCGAAGAACGTATGATGGAGAATATTAAAGTGATAAAGCAACCTTGTGGATATATGAATTGAGTATAAATTTTGGGAAGAGTAATTTATTGGGAATAAATGTGGAGTCGCGGCTGGAGGACGAGATGGCAGCATATTTACATTGTTCGGCAATGACGCTACCTTTTGATTACTTGGTTATTCTAGTTGGGTCCAATCCGAGGAGAGTTAGGACGTTGGAGAAGTTACTAAATTCAATAAAACGTTGAATTCAATCGCGAGAGAATGTATACCTCTCTTTTGGGGGGAAAATAACACTGGTTAAAAGTTTGATCAGTAGTATGCCAGTGTATTATTTCTCTTTGTTTCGTACCTCGAAAGTTGTTATCTCAGTAATGGAGAAGATGTGCTGTAAGTTCTTATGGTTGACGAGATCAGATGGTGGAAGAAGTATTCATTGGATTAGTTGGGATAGGGATAAAGACAATGAAGGTCTCGGGTTGTTGAGTCTTGAGGAGTTTAATTCTGCACTTCTTGGGAAATGGGCATAGTGGCTTCATTTAGACGAAACAAGACAATGGAGAGAGCTACTGATTGAGAAGTACATGAATGCGACCTCTATATTAGGAGATTGGAACGTCCTCAATGTTTGGAGTCGTACATCAAAATGGTGGTCTGGCGTGTGGTATGTGGCCTGCTCTTCACTATGGTTCTCTTCGCATATGCAAAGGCATGTTCTATCTATGAACCAAGCACTATTTTGGAAAATAACTTGGTTAGATGAATGGCCGCTGGCTGCTATCCACCGTAGACTGTATTTGGTAGCATCGGATAAATTTTTGCACAATGGAATCAAATTGGGAACTTTCTGAGGAGGAATGGGCAGCATTGGGATTGGAGAAGACCACTTCGTGGATATGAAGCTGATATAGTGGCTGAACTGGATGATCGCCTATCTTTGAGACAGCCTCAGCCGGGGAATGATTATTGGACATGGAGAGCAAATTCTTCAGATACCTATATTGTAAGGAGTGCTTATAAATTATTGAGGGAGGGGAGACAAGTGATTAATCCAATGCTTACAGAGGTGTCATCGATATGGGGCAAGCGATCACCCTTCCAAATAATGGCGTTCTGCTAGAAATTAGTGCAACTTCAAATTCCAATTATAGACAATCTGCTGCAACAGGGCATCGTAATTTTGCCAGAGCTTCAGGTTTGTGTTTTCTGCAAGGGGGAATTGGGGAGTGTAGTGCATGCATTTTTTGTCTGTCAGGAGGTGTATCATTTATGGATGGAGGTCTACTCTTGGATGGGACTAGTGTCTGTGGGTAGAGATTAGACACTTCTCCATTATGT
This sequence comes from Pinguicula moranensis, assembly GCA_028565015.1. Classification (NCBI taxonomy): domain Eukaryota; kingdom Viridiplantae; phylum Streptophyta; class Magnoliopsida; order Lamiales; family Lentibulariaceae; genus Pinguicula; species Pinguicula moranensis. Next base: position 3,111 of record JAOWBN010198982.1, on the reverse strand, counting down.
TGCACACATGGTATTAATTGAGGGAAAGATTTGGAGAGAAACATGGTGTTCAGTTTGGCATTGCACGATATGGCAGATTTGGAAAGCGAGGAACATGGCGCAATTTCAAGAGAGGCCTTTACATAGGTAGAGGATATTCGAGAGAAACATGGTACTGGCACACGGTGTATCTGAAGCCGCCTCCAAGAATCAAAATTGGGGATTGGATTAGACATCCAAGGTTGAGCTTAAGCTTATTTAAGCCTCCGTGAGGAAAAGTAGTATAGATTGATTGTGTTTAATTCTGCTTTGGGGAATTTGACCCCTATTCTGTAATTGCGTATATGTTTTTATAAAAAGTTTTTTACCTATCAAAAAAAAGTAAATGCTATATAAAGAGTTGGAATTATGAAGCGAAATGAGCCGCCTATCACCACTGGCAGCCGAGTGCCAAACCAGATCTGCAACAATGTGTTAGGTCCATAAACAAATAGCAAAGTTTGTATAACTTGAGCCTTTTCAACCTAGTAAAGTCAATCGTAGCCCAGTGTTTGAATTTTGAGATGACTCATGTAATAAAGATCAACGTTATTTTCACAATGATGAAGAAATACTAACCTTTCCACCACCCATGTAAAGAACAATTATAGTAGTCCCACTCCGAAGCATCACCAAGTAATGCTGAAATCCCAGAATCACAACTTCAACTGCATCAAATTGTTATCAGAAATCAGAATTAATCACTAAGGCTCCGTTTGGTATCCCGTCCGTGGCAGGATAACTCACTTTTTGGCAGTTATCCTAAGTTATCCCCCGTTTGATGTCCACATCTATTAATCCCACCACGCGCTGGATAACCCAATTTTGAGTGCTAACTGGGTGCTCACTCGCCTATCTTCCATCTGCCCAAAAAGCAGGGTTTCAAGTTATTACCCTTCCATCCTAATCGCTACATTACGTTTTTGCCCTCCCCAAATTCCCCAAATTCATTTTTTTCTCTTCCCGCTCGCGACCAAGAATCTAGCCCGCTCGACCGTTCTCGCTGCTCCAGCCGCCGTGAAGCCACTTCCGTCACTGTTCTTTGTCATTTTCAAGTGCCTACCGTCCCTCTGTCAGGTTAGCTTACCTCTCTACAGATTCATGGTTCCTAATTCTCAATACGCCAACAATTTCGGGCTAGGGATTTGAAGAACAGAGGCATGTCGTTTTTCCTGTCTCTGAATTTAGGGTTAATGGTCTCCATTTCCTTGCCAAGTTGTTATTGGGGTTTAGGGTTCGGGAATTTCTTAGGGTTAATAGGTTGTCCAGCTTTATGGTTTAGGGGTAGGATGTGTTGTATACAGTTCGGGATTTTCTTCGGGTTTAGGGCACAGTTTCTGTGATGGATGACATGTTCAGGTTAGGGTTCTTGCTTAGGGTTGATGGGTTGTTCGGGTTCAGGTTTATGGCTGGTTATTGCCACATTGTCTGTAATGTAGGTTCTGTTCTTGCAACACAACAACACAACAACGCAATTGGGTTGAATGGTCCATTCTTACCATAGGTTCTGTGTTGCTGTGTTGTTATGTTGCATTGTTGGTGTGTTGGTGTGTTGCTGTGTTGTTTGGTTTTGATAGAATCATGAATGTTGTTAATTTTGGCATATGATGTGTTGGAAATGTTGGCGCACCTTTTAGGTTTTGTTTGAGAATGTTGTGTTTGAAATGGAGGTTGAGAATGTCGTGTTTTCGTGTTGCTGTGTTGTTGTGTACCTTCAGGTTTTGTTTCATTTTCACCCCTTTTATGATGTGGGAATGGTGGCTATTACGTTATTCCTCATGGTTTCGATTTCATGGTGTCTATTTTGTTTTACGTCCATCATGGTTTCTATTTCATTTTGTTGGTACTACGATATGCACCCTAATATTGTCCCTTTATCATGTCAAGCAATGGATGTTTCAGGAATTGCTATGGCTGATACAGGGTAGGACAACACCCCAAATGTGACGTCCCCTCGCTTTGATGAGGACGCACCGCCAATGAGGAGGCACACCAGAAAGGACACCATGAGAAAAAGGTTTGGTTCAAGATGTGAGATCATAAACGAGATCATAGCAGGACCATCTGGATCGAAGAATGTGTACTTCAATCCTGACAAAGAGAAGGCCCTAATCAACACATTGCAAGAACTAGCAACGGATGGTTGGAAAGCTGGACAAGGATGGAAGAAAGAGACTTACGAGAAGGCATAGATAATGGTAAATTCGAAAGTAGGTTGCTCACTCAATGCCAAGAACGTTGAGAACAAAATGCACAACTGGGGTAAGTCTTATAGTCTACTTAATGAGTTCCTACAACGTAGCGAAGTGGCCTTCAACCATAACACACACACCATCGCACTAGATTCGGGAGAATTGTGGAATGAACTGAAGCATGTATTTGTCGTATATTGTATTGCTTATTGCATATTCGTATTCCATCAGTTTCATGTCACTAACACTATCGGTTTCATGTCTTATTTGCAGGAAAAGAGCAAGTTCTTAGTACTCCGAGGCAAGTCGTTCACGTTCTACGAGTTGTGGGGGGAGCTCTTTGGGCAGTACCGCGCTACCGGTGTGGGAGTGATGGATTTTCAGGAAGTGGAGATGGAGCTACAGGACACTCCACCAGAGATGGATCAGCTGCAGGAGGAGGCAGAATTCCTCGAGGATCAGGACTTCATGCCGGAAACAGAGCCTTCGAAACCACTGTCCACTCTAGCTTCGAATAAGGGGATGACAGCGACCACGCCCCACGAGGGGGATTGTAGCGGAGAGAGGGTCAGATGCAAGAAAAAACGAACGAACGTGCCGGTAGACTTGATTCAGAGGCAGCGGCGACCCTAAAAGAACTGAAGGACGTATGTGGGAAGATTTTAGGTGAGAGCTCGAAGAGAGAGAAGCGAAGCTCAACTTTGTTTGACGAGGTCGGGATCTACCCGGAGCTAACGTTCGCATCGAGAATCAAATTTGTGGATCACCTTGTGAATCACGAAGGGCAGCTCCACATTTGGGACAGGTTGGATGAAGACAGGAAGTCGACTTTTGTGCATTCCTTCCTGTCGGGAGACCTTTGATTATTGATTAACTATGGACATGTTAGTACCTATATATG
>JAOWBN010198971.1:0-14946 GCA_028565015.1 Pinguicula moranensis | reverse complement strand
CTCGTACACTCATATTTCATGCGATTAAACAGATACCACGTATCAATGATCTGTGAAACATGATCACGCATTAATCCGCATGCTAGTCGATTTAGTCATCTAGTTGTTCCTTTGCTAATGACGTTTAAGACTAGGGACTAATTTAGAGTTTGATACAATTATGGAGCTTCACAATTTGAGTCATCAACCCAAATGATCCATAATATACATATACAAACCTCAAGGAACAAAATGATTTTCGTCATCCAATATACATGAAACTAACAAGAACACAATGCTCTAGGTCACATTGTCACACTAAACTAACAATCTCCCACTTGAACTAGAGCTATATATAGGTATCACGTACCAACTCTATACGTTCATATACAAAGATACATCAGCTCGAAAGCCAGTCTTTCATGTAGCATATACCCATAGCACCCACATGTCTCTCATGCTGCGCCAAGGGAAGTGGTTTTGTCAGCGGATCAGCTGTGTTGCTGTCCGTGCATACTTTGCATATTCTGATGTCTTTGTTTTCAACAAACTCCCGAATGACATGATACTTTTGTTTGATATGCATAGTGCGATTTCTGGATCGGTAATCTTTCGTATTTGCAATTGCTCCGGTGTTGTCGCAATAAAGCTCCATCGCATCAGCAATGCTAGGAACAACAACAAGCTCATCAACGAATTCTCGTATCCATATCCCTATTTTGCCTGCCTCGCAAGAAAATATGTATTCTGCTTCAACAGTGGAATCAGCCGTGCACTCCTGTTTAGAACTCTTCTAACATACGATACCACCATTAAGCATATACACGTAACCTGTTTGAGATTTTGTATCGTCCCGGTCGATTTGGAAACTAGCATCACAGTACCTAGTACATATGAGACGCTCCTAATCACCATATACCAAAATCAAATCCTTAGTCCATCTCAGGTACTTAAGGATGTTCTTAACCGCTGTCAAATGATCCTCTCTGGGATCCTGTTGATATTGGCTTGTTATGCTTAAAGCATAAGACAAATCAGGAAGCGTACGTAACATAGCATACATAATCGACCCAACCGCCAAGGCATAGGGTATTATTCTCATCTTCTCTCTTTGCACACGTGTTCTAGGACACTGAGACATACTGAGAGATATGCCATATATCATAGGTAGGAAACCTCATTTGAAATTCTGCATGTTGAATCTTTCCAACACCTTTCCTATATATGTACTTTGACTCAGACCTATGAGTCTCTTTGATCTATCTTGATAGATCCGGATACCTAAAATATAGGTAGCCTCGCCAAAGTTTTTCATTGAGAAAACAGTACTCAATGAGACCTTGATATGTTCAAGCATAGGAATGTCATTTCCAATCAACAGTATGTCATTAACATATAACACCAAAAATACCATTGAGTTCCCACTCAATTTCTTGTATACACAAGGTTCTTTTGGGTTTATAAGGAATCACATATTTTTTACCTCGTCACTGAACCTCATGTTCAAAGTCCGAGATGCTTGCTTTAGTCCATAAATGGACCTATTAAGCTTGCATACCTTTTCAGCTCTTTTAGAATCGACAATACCCTTAGGTTGTGCTGTATATATATCCTCTTCGAAACCCCGTTCAAGGAGGCGTTTGACGTCCATTTGCCATATTTCATAATCATGAAATACAGCAATAGCTAAAAGGATCCGAATATACTGAAACTTAGCCATTAGTGCAAATGTTTCCTCATAATCGATTCCTTTGATTTGAGTAAACCCCTTAGCAACCAGACGGGCCTTCTATACAGTAAGATTGCCATCCATATCGGTTTTTCTTTTGAAGACCCATCTGTTTTTGACATGTTTTACCCCATCAGGCAAGTCAACCAAGTCTCGGACATGGTTTTCTTCCATGGATTGCAATTCGGGATTTAAGCCATTCCTCGGAATCTTGTCGCAACAGTACTTCATTATATGTCATGGAATCGACATCACCAATAAGTAATATCTCATATAATCCTAAGTATCTCTCAGGTTCTCGGATTACTCTCCCTGACCTTCTCAGAGATGGTGCAGCCGGTTTCAAAGCCTCGCTTGGAACTCGTTCAACTTCGGTGTGACTCAAAGTTTCTGGTAGTGGGTCATCTCGAATTTCTTCAAGAATGATCTTGCTACCACTACTTTCCTTGGAAAGGAATATCTCTTCCAAGAATATACTATGTCGAGCAACAAACACATTGTTATCCGACCTCTGATAGAAGTAGTAACTCTTGGTTTCCCTCGGGTATGGTTTCTGCGTTCGGATACACCATTTTGTTGTGGTGTTCTAGGTGCAGTTAACTGGGGAACTATTCCACGATTTCTAAGATGATCACGAAACTCAAAACTTAGGTATTCGCCACCACGATCCGATCGTAGTGCCTTAATATTCTTCTCAAGTTGATTTTCGACTTTATTTTGAAATTCCTCGAATTTCTCCAAGGATTCAGATTTGTGCATCATCACATACACATATCCATATCTACTGAAATCATCAGTAAACGTAATAAAGTATGAATACCCACCTCGTGCACTTGTGCTCATGGGACCACAAACGTCTGTATGCACTAATGCTAACAGCTAAATGGTTCTCTCGGTAACCTTCTTAAAAGGTGTCTTGGTCATCTTCCTAAGTAAACAAGATTCACACCTATAAATTGACTCACAGTCAAAAGAGTTCAGAAGTCCATTCGTTTGGAGCTTCTTAATAAGATTCTAGTTAATATGACCTGAACGACAATGATCTAAGAGGGTTGAATTATCATCATTTAATTTGAATCGTTTAGTATTCACATTATATGTGGGCATTTATTGTTCATTCACGTAAAGATCAATAAATAAAGGAACACTAGCATAACATAAACCATTCCGAAAATGGTACAAAATCTGTCATCCATGACAAACTTATATCCCATAAGAGTAAGTTGAGACACAGACATAATATTACGACTAGCACACGGAACATAATATACATTTAGAAGTTATATTGTATGCCCACTAGGAAACTGCAATTCTAAGTCCCCTACTGCAATGACCAAAATAAACGCGCCATCACCGAACTTAAATTGCATCTGGACTTTTGCTAGCTTCCTATGCCTTTTTAATGTCTGCATATTTGAACAAATATGAGCACCTTCTCCTGAGTCCACGACCCAAGAGGTAGAAGAAGAAGCAAAATTAACTTCAACAATGTGAATACCCTTGCCATTCACCTTTTTCTGGCCCTCGAACCTATCTTTTATGTTTTCCTGACCCACCTTACTATACCCTGACACTGATAAAACATCATGAGCCCACCTGATAGATGTCATCCGTCGAAAGCATTGAATGCAACTCATTCAATGGCTTCACAATTCCCGTCATATTATAGTTCATGACGAACACCAAAAAGCTCGATGGCAAAGAATGTATTATCAGAACAGTGCAGAGTGCAATGTCGATCGTGGAACCCAACTTCTCAATTTGTTCTATTAAACCAATGATCTTTGGAATGTGCATACTAACCGAGGCTCCATCAGCCATACGACTTTCAAATAACTCTTTAGCTATACGATATCACTCACAACGCGCTTGCTCTTGAAATATGTTCTTGAGCTCACGAATCATATCATATGCTTTCCAATCTTCAAACCATTTTTGAAGATCGGGAATCATGGATACAAGCATGAGGAAGCTAACCTCATTTGCTTTATCGACTTTCTTCTCGTACTGTTCCATTTCAGCACGAGGAGCTGTGATAGGTGGAGATAAAGGAATTGGTAATTTTAAGGCATGATCCTTATTTTGATGTTTAAAAACAATTTTTAGGTTACTGTACCAATATGTAAAATTAGAACCGTTGAGCTTCCGTTGTTCCATTACAGATGCCAGAGTATAGGTGTTTTGAGTCTTAGATGTCATCATCTACAAAACATCAGAAAAATACAAAGCTTTAGTTCAGTTTCATGTTGTGTGTTCACTTCAAAACTAGTATTGAACCCTACTACATATATGATTGTCCCTATATGCAGTAGGCCCGAGATCTACATTTTACCACGCCAAGTCCAGCATCGGCACGAAAAACTTGAAATGGATTTATTTAGGTAAACCTCACTCGGTTAATCACGCACCTCAGATATGACTCTTGGTTTGTTAACGATACCTCGTGTATTGTTAGCACTTTGCACTAGGGCTCGAACACGGTCCGATAGCCTTATTAGACAAACCTATCCTATATGCCTCGCACGACCTCAACTCCTACAAGGTACAAGGCGATGCCTACTGAGTAGGTACAACATCAACCTTATTCAAGTAGTTTGAAGAGGATAGAATAGGAAGTGCATTACGCCCTAATTTTTTTTTAACCTTATGGACAATTCACACTTTGAAAACAAGTTAATCACATTAATAATCAAGAGCACGAACAAAGCATTTAAATAAATAAATAATAAATACATAAAGAAATAATCTCATCTAATGCAATTATTTCTGTTGAGTAATATGTCATCTTCAATCTTGAAGTGTCATCTATGTGGCCAAATCATCTACGAGCAGTTGTATGCCGCTTCGAGACTTCATCTCATGAACTCGAACTAAAAAACTAACTACTCGGAACAAGAGCCTCTAATATTGGCATAAACAGGTTGCCAATTTGAAGCAATGGCATAACACATTGTCACGAATTAATAAATGGCACAGTAGGCCAATTACAGACGTATGTCATAATCTAAAAATCATGTCATACCACTCAACATTCTGTAAAACCGAGTTAGCACAATCTAACACGCTACGCAGATTATTATCATTCAGTTTCACAAATTGAATATAATAAATTTATATTGACTAATCAGCAAGTCAATAATCAAATTCAAGTATTTCAATGTAATTGAAACACATAAACATTTAATTGCATAATGTAAGACGTAATTTTAAAATTACATCAGATGAAATTTGATATTGGGAATTTTTACATAATCATACAATTAACATATAATTAAATCAATAAACATTATCAATTGCTTAATTAGACTAGTAATCAATTCTCAATTGACTAATAAATAACAAAATCCTAAATTTCCGATTGAAATTAACTATATCAATTAAGAATTGGGCATTTTGATAAATTAGTGCAATTAACTATCAATTAAGCCATCCCATAACTTTAATTGACTTAATTACTCACAAATGAAACTTCAATTAGATCAAATTGAATCAAATTCAAAAATTCCAAATTCTAAATTTGGGACTTTTCAAATTAATGGATCAAAATTGCAACTGATTACACAAAATTGCAATTCAAGCATCCAATTTCATAATTAAAGACCTAATTGAGCCAAAACAAGCAATACCCGAAACCCCCTAATTCTAGGGTTCTTGAATTTTTGGGTTTAGTGAAGTTTCCAATGCTTCTTTCCTCTCCGTACAAGACAACATTGATCTACAGTAGACTTCCGTCTTCCTCAGCGGCCGCCACCTGTTTCCTCTTCCCCCGATCTTAGCTCTCGCACCACAACTGTTAGTGCCCTCCACGGGGAAGCTTTAAGCTCCCAGGGATCCGCTCCTTCTTTCTATCGCTTCATCCTACCTCACCGTCTTTTTCTATCCAGTCTTCTCCCTTTTTTCCCTACCTAAGATTATGACATCGAACCCCTGGAACATTCCTGCTCATCAGTTGAAGCTTATGCATAGGGTTGCTATTAAGGCTGGCAAGGCACCTATGCTTCATCCCCAGCTCCTTCCCAACTCTACCCGCCCAGAATCCCATTCCAGTTCATGATTGTCTTGGCCCTAAAACTTCTCATTCATGCAAGACTGGTTTTATCAGTCTTTACCTAACTAATTTCCCTCATGACTGTGAACAGACCGTCTACGTAGAGCATTGAAGCATCAAGGATCTATTCATAACCTAACTATTACTTGCAAGGTTAACAACCGTGGCCGTCAGTTCGGATTAGTCGAGTTTGCTCATGTGGATACGTTGAACTACTGCTTTTCAAGCTCAATCATACATGGTTGGGGTCGTATCATTTGCAAGCTAACCTAGCTCGTTATCCAAAACCTTCTTCTTCGACTCCGTTTGTCAAGTCAAAGAATACCCTCCCCTACCATGGCCACACATGGTTCCTCTTGCCCCTCCATTAATTTGAAGCATCTGCCTTTTGATCTGTTCCTAGTCAGCCTAAAACACTCTCCTTTACTTCATTTGTGGATCCTAACTCTTGGTTAGGTCGTAGCTATGTGGCTACTCTACACCAGTACCATAACTTAAGAGGTCTACAAAGAGACGTAAAGTCTGCTGGGTATTTGAATGTCGTAGTCAGTTCATTCCAAAATGACAAAGTTATACTGTGGGAGGACGATCCGGTGTATCTTTGCAATCTTATTACTATCGATAAAGATTGACTTGAAAATCGGGTGGCTGACATATCTCTGTCGTCCTCTCAGGTCCCTGCATCCAATCGTGCATGTAGAATTCAGATTATTGGTCTTCCTCTTTAGGCGTGGACCAAAGCTAACTTATCAGCTATTGGCAACAAGCTAGGTTCCTTAGTTTGTATTGATGACATTACTCTTTCCAAAAGGAACCTTGAGGCTGCTCACCTAACGGTCCAGGTTCCATTCGGAACTAAGCTTGATCAGATCCTACAGGTTAAGGTGGATGATACCTTTTTTCTCCCTGCAGATCATAGAGTACGTTCAAGTGGATCCAACCTGTTATGGTGAGTTGTACCATCCTTCTGATATGGATTCCATGTTCTCTGCTCATCTTATTGATGTCAGTTCAGATGCTGACTATTCTGATATGGAGATGGAGCTTTCTCCCGCTATCAAGCCTGATTCAAGGGTTATCCCTGAGCACTCACCTAGAGAGACTATAGCTATCACGGGGAATGATCAAGTACCTATTTATGATCCGCTGCACTGGCAGCCTCTTAGGATTGGCTGGTGGCCTCTTTCATCATCTGATTTGAATGGCCAGGAAGCTAATCCTATGCTGAACTCTTTGCCCTTGTCTCTGTCTAATGGTAATGACAAGTCTGACCAAGCCATACTGGTCTCTAGGACTCCTCAGCCTATGGATGCTCTAGTTATATACGAAGGTGTGCAGGAAGAAGTCGCTCCTGCTCGGTCTGCCTCCTCAAGCATGACGTCTGTTTCCTCTCCTTCTCCCTCCAAGGATTCTGTTGATCTCACTATGCTGCCCTCTATGCCTAATACTATAGCTATTTAGGGGGTGAGATGGAGTTCCCTCACCTTATGGGCGCTCTAGCTATATATGAAGGTGTGCAGGAAGAAGTTGCTCCTCCGCTGTCTACCTCCCCTAGTGAGTTGTATGTTTCCTCTCCTTCTACATCCAAGGATTTGGCCATGCCTGAATGTCAAGCTTGTGCACAGGTAGTAGTGGATGTTGATCTGCAAGACTCCCCTAGCACGAAGTCCTTTAGCTCCTGTTCACCTTCAAAGGCAAAGGAGGTTCCTGCACTGTTATCCTCTTTGCCTGATCCCCACCTCAAGTTATTCCTGTTTGAGAGATGGTTCTGACCAATGTCCCAGTGTTGATGGAGGATTTCCCTCCTCTATATCTTAGCTTAGCTGGTGTTATTAACAGTGATAGAAAATATCATGTCTTCCCTAAACCAAAAGCTAGTGTAGGGCGCCCATAAACAAGGAACCAAACAAGGAACAAAGTGGACACTGCTAGGGATAACAATCTGGCTATATTGGATAACTGGATAGGACAACTATCTGCTCAATCTATTGTCAGTCCCCACACGTCCATTCCTCCAGGGAATCTAGCTGTTGGCCCCTCTGTGCTCAGCAATGAAATTTACAGTATTATGGCCATTGGTTCCCAAATTGGGATTTCATATGGGAATCAACAGGAAGTTTTCCATAATCGACTGCAGGATATGACTAAATCATATCTTGACGCATTCAAGTATCAAGCTCATGTTCCTCTTATCACTTCCCTTGGGGAGAAGAACAAACAGTTATCATGAAAATGATTACCTTCAATGTAAGAGGGTTAGGGAGTGTTGAGAGAAAAAGACAAGTGAAACCCTTAATCTCTAAAGAAAGGGCTAATTTTATTGGGCTGCAGGAAACTAATCTTGCAACTATGTTAGGCTTTGTACATACTTATGGCCTGATTTAGAATTTGATTGGTGCTACTCTGGTGCTACAGGTTCTTCTGGTGACCTTTTATGCTTTTGGAATAAGAATTCATTTAAAAGAGCTTCTATATTCAGTGGCGAGGGCTTCCTTGGAATCTCTGGTCACTTGGTTGGAGAAGCATCCTTGTCACACTTGGTTAATGTGTATGGCCCTGGAGATCTGCAGAGGAAAAAATCTCAGTGGGAGCAGCTAGCTGACTATCGACTGCCTCTCAAAGATGACAAGGTTTGTGTTTTTGGAGATTTTAATGCTATTTTGGAGATTCATGAGAGAAAGGGAGTTGCAGCCCATAACTATGTGCAGGAAGTTGCTCTCTTCAATATGTTCATATCTAGTCAGGATCTTCATGACTTAAGGCTGGAGCGCAAGTAGTATAATTGGTATCTAAAATCCCTCCAAGCTATGAGTCGGCTAGATAGGTTCTTGTTGAATAGTAAGTGGCTAAACACAGGGGATACATGGCTTCAAGTATGTTTGGACAAGGCAGGATCTGATCACTGCCCGGTTAGCTTGTCCTCTAAGTTGCAAAATTGGGGGCCTATTCCTTTTAAAGTCTTGGATGTTTGGCTGCAGTATAAGGGGTATAATGAGTTAGTTCAGCAGGTTTGGAATAACTCTTGCTTTGAAGGGTTATGGAGCTATAAAATCATGAAGAAAATCCAATACTTAAGGGAGGCTATCAGATCCTCGAACAAGTCTACTCCGAAGAGGAGTTTGAGGAAAGGCAAGCGTTGCTTCAAAGGATCAAGGCCTTTGAATTATCTGCTGAATCTGATAGATCATCTAGAATTGACCAGAACTTTTTGGCTGATCTGTAATTTCAACTAGAAAACCTCTCAAAAAAGATCAACACTATTTTGCATCAGAAAACTAGGCTGCAGTGGGTAAAACATGGGGATGAGAACACTGCTTTTTTTCATAACAGACTCAAATCAACCAGATCTCGGAACAAGATTAATGGTATTTGGGAGGGATCTACCTAGATTGATGATCCTATGCAGGTTAAGGAGTGTTTTTTCTACTTCACTTCAAAGAGAGATTAACTGAGAAGTTTGCCATCAGACCAACCTACAGGCTCTGCTTAAGGTCTCTTGATCCTGTTCAAAATGATTTTCTGCAGCATCCTTTTTTTGAATCTGAAGTTATGGCAGCTATAACTGATTGCAGAAGCAATAAAATCCCCGGTCCTGAAGGACTCAACTTCCATTTCATCAAACAGTTTATCCAATTATTCAAACCTGATATCTTACAGTTGATGATGGAATTCTACAGAAATGGTAGATTGGCCAAAGGGAGTAATGCCTCTCGCATTGTTGGCTAAAGGGGCCAACCCTCTCCATGTCAAGGACTTCAGGCCCATCTCATTGTATGGAAGCATGCCTAAAATTATATCTAAGGTTTTTGCAAATAGACTTTGGATGGTTGTGGATTGGCTGATCAGTCCTACCCAAATTGCAGTTATTCAAGGTAGGAAGCTGACTGACAGTGTTATCTTGGCAAATGAGATCATTGATGATGTTAAAAAGCTCAAGAAGAGTGCCCTCGTCTTAAAAATCGACTTCGAAAAGGCCTTTGATACTCTCAATTGGGATTACCTATTTCAGATTATGACCCTTATGAATTTTCCGCCTTTCTGGCAATGGTGGATCAGAGGCTTATTCGAATCATCTTCCACGTACATTTTACTCAATGGTAGTCCCACTACGTAGTTTTATCCTTCCTGTGATATTCAGCAGGTGATCCTCTTTCCCCACTTCCTATTTTGCTAGCTGCTGAGGAATTGTCAGCCTCGATTAACAAAGCTATTGATCTCAACATTTTTTCTGGGATAAATATTGGCAGAGGCAATTACAATGTTTCTCACCTCCAGTTTGTGGACGATACCATACTTTTTGGTCAAGCTTAATGGAAAACAGTACAAGGTTTAAAGGCTATTCTCCTCAATTTTGAATTGGTATCCGGCCTAAAGATTAACTTTGAAAAAAGCAAACTAATCGGTATAAATTTGCCTTTTTCAACCTTGGGTGATATGGCCGCCTATTTGAATCGCCAAACAGCCACGGTTCCTTTTAAGTATTTGGGGCTTCCAGTAGGAGCAAGAATGAGGAGCTTCTCTCCTTGGCAGATGGATAAGTTCAGCGAAGTCCTTAAATCTTGGGACCACAAGATGCTATCTGGAGGGAAACTGACCTTGTTGAATGTGTCCTGGATGCACTCCCTACACACTTCTTCTCCTGTTAAAAAGCTCCTAAAAGCTTTCCCAAGAAGCTGAACGCATTCCAAAGAGAATTCTTCTGGGGATGTTCTGATAGAGGGAAAAAATTATGTTTGACATCTTGGAGCAAAATCACTACTTCAATACCTAAAGGTGGGTTGGGAGCTTGTTGCCTATCCTCTTTCAATGATGCTTTATTGGGTAAATGGGGAGTGCAAATACTTAATGCCGTGCCCTTTGTAATCACTGAATTAATGAAGTCCAAGTACAGTGAGTCCTCCCTCCCAATAGTTGAATTCAGACCTCTCTTTCCACCTGCATATCACCTTCCAGTAGGTAGGCATAGGGGTAGAAGATATGTATCTGAATGGATGACCAGTGTTCAGAAAACCTTAAATAACCCCTGGTTTACCGAAAATATCTGCCTGAAATTGGGAAATGGAGAATGCACCAGATTTTGGATGGACAAATGGCTTCATAACCATTCTCTTGCTGAGGTTTACCCAAGACTGTTTAGGAATTAATTGTGTATAGATATCACTGTGGCTGAGGCAGGTTTGTGGAGCAACAGAATCTGGATCTGGTGCTGGCGATGGAGGAGGGAGGTTTTGGTATCTGAATAATCTGATCTTTTAGCCTTGCAGAATGATTTGCAGAATATTACCCCTCATGCTTTCTCAAGAGATCAGTACATCTTTAAGCATAACAAAACAAGGCTCCTTCACTGCGAAAGATGTTTATGATGTTATCACTTCAACCACTCAATTTACATTCACAAACCATCATGTAGCATTAACCAAACTCAATTGGAGCAGCTTCGCATCTAAAAAAGTATCCCATTTGGAGCATTAACCAACTAAAGATACTTTGCAAAGGCGAGGAATTATCCCATTTGGCCAGGCGATTCAATGTCCTTTATGTAAATCTCATGACAAATATGTTATTCATCTCTTCTCTGGCTGTCCCACAACTTGGAAACTCAGGCTGGACATTGCTTCATCGCTATCCTTGCCTATTTCTACATCTGCACAAGGGGGTCCTCTCATTCCTAGCCTGTAGGATCATTTTGACCTTGCTCCATCTGGGGTGAATCTGCACGCCTGGAACACTATATGGCTATCCATAATGTGGTCCATTTGAAAGGCAAGGAATAGAGCGCATTTCTCATCAATGGTGCCCCACAATCAGTTACTTCTTCACACGATTCAACATGAGGCTTGGCTGTGGGTGAGCGCCAAAAAGCAACAGACATTATTCCCTTACAGCTTTAATGACTGGCTTCTTCAACCTCTAGTATGCCTTCACTTTGTTTAAATCTAAGGTACGCAGGTCGTTTTTATTCTTTGTAAAGCATGTTGCATAGATTTCACCTGGCAATATTGGAACAATATGGTTACTGCTGCATTTGGTTTTGGTTTTGGTTCTCCTTTTTATTGACTGGGACTCCCTCACTCCCTTATACTTCTATGAGGTACAGGATAGGTGCACAAGGAGGAGCATTTCTTCTTACATGGGAATTGTTGAAAACTGCAACTTGGTTCGCATTGAGGGTCTCATTGCATACATGAGTATGTTGTGTTTATATCTTGTGCCATCTCACTGTCTTTTTGTTCATTGAGGTACAAGGCAGGGTATGAAGGAAGTGTGTAACTTCTCTATGAGTTGTCCTTTTATCAGTTGCTGAATGACTCAATAGGATGGACATTTTTCATGCCATCTCATGGCAGACGATTATCCCTATTGAAGCATATACCCTGGGCTTTCTTCTTGCCTTTTTGTTTATGGAAAGGAAAAACTACACTGTATTGCTACACATTATTTCTGGAACATTACACCACTGGATGATTCCACTTGATCCCTATGGCTGCTTCTTCACAGTTCAACTGTATAAAGATTTAGTAGGAAAGCCTCCAGTCTTTCCCACTTTATCCAATAGCTGGTCTTATTGATAATGAGTCCCAATGGTTTTTGTGAAGAATAGACACCAAATTCATACAATTCATGTAGCACATGTAGCACTAGAGTTTTCTGGATGATATAACACTTACAGTTTTGTGAGTCCTTGTGAGCTCAAAGGATATCAACCATATCAAGCTAGTTTGTTCCATAGTTCACATCAAATCGGAACATTGAGGGATACAAGCTTATGGAAGAGAGATGCCATCCAAGGAGACTGCGTGCAGAATAGAAAAAAGAAACTGAAAAATTGTGGACGATGCGAATGGAGTGTAAAAGAGTAAAGATGGTTCTCTTGCAGTGAATTATTTTATCCTTGCCCAACCGGTTATATTTTATTGCATTACAGGGATAGCTCATCAAGATGGAACGAGCTATGTACCAATATTCCAGAAATAAGAGAATCGATAAGTTGATAGTCATGACTTCCAAAATTGGTGAATACAGGTGGATGGCGATGAACTAAATGCGGAGATGCCTGTGCATTCATGACGTTAGGGGAGCCATGCACCTCACCCTAAGCTATACAACAAGGTCAGATGGAAGGGCTAGATATGTAGTTCATGACCAAGGGATCTCTCACTAATTTTATCACTGTAGAGGCATTGCACACAAGATGTTGTGTCTCCCCCGGATTGTACATAGTTTGTTTTTGTCACTTTGTTTCCTTTCTTGCAAATACTTTTTATCATATTTATCAAATTTGGCTTACCCAAAAAAAAACTTATCTAATTACAAAAGTTACTCATAAATTAACTCCAATTGAATCTAATTCAACAAACCCGAAACTAGGGTTCATGCTCAGTTACGGGATTTTCGAATTTCATGAAATTCAATCTCAATTTCGTGAAATTATAACACCAAACACGAATTAAACACATAACCTTGCTCCGATACCAATTGTATGATCAATTGCTCTGATTTCTAAATTTTTTGGAAACTTTCAATTCCAGAACCAAGGTGAAATTGAGCTAAAAACATGCTTAATCCGTGTTTAAAAGATGATAGAAGCCTCATTTACCTCAATTCCGGCAAAACCATGAAGAATCCTGTGAAAATTGACGAACCCGAATGGAAACAATTCCGTGTGATGTCGTACACAGAGTTCCCAAAAAAAGAATTTATACCAAGAGCACTCCCTGGCTAGTGAAGGGGCTGCTAGACCCGTACTCCGGTGAAGAACTCGACAATGCAGCGGTCGGGATTTTTGTCACAGAAGAATCGATAAAATACGTTTCTTTCATGGGTAGAAGACGTACAAAGAAGAACCAATAATCAGTCACACCTCTCATTCGACCGATCAGGATATATTAATCCTTTGGATTTGGGCTTTTTGCCCAAATTTACTTAAATAAGAATTAATTTATCAATTGGGCTCAAAGCCCATTTGATATGTAAATAGTTTGGGCTTGAATTTAATTCAAACCCAATTGCAAAATGACTACTTGGATTTAATCTCATTAAACCCAATTAAAATTGCAATTGAATTGGGTGGTATCATCAAATCCAAAGCCTCGCTTGAAACTCGCTAACCTTCGATGTGACCTAAAGTTTTTGGTAGTGGATTATCTTAAATTTCTTCAAGAATGATCTTGGTCCCACTACTTTCCTTGGAAAGAAATTCCTCTTCCAAGAATATACTAAGTCGAGCAACAAAAACTTTGTTATCCGACCTCTGATAGAAGTACTAACACTTGGTTTCCCTCGGGTATCCTACGAAGAAGCATTTGTCAGATTTAGGACCTATCTTGTGAGGTATCAAATGCCTAACATACGCTTCACAACCCAAAATCTTGAGATAAGACAAGTTAGGGACTCTCCCATTCCATATCTCATACGGAGTCTTGTACACTGATTTGGTAGGAATTATATTAAGGTGAATATAGCCGTTTCAAGGGCATATCCCAAAAAAGATAAAGGTAATTCCACATGACTAATCATCGACCATACCATATCCATCAAAGTATGGTTTCTGCGTTCAGACACCATTTTGTTGTGGTGTTCCAAGTGCAGTCAAATGAAGAACTATTCCACAGTTTCTAAGATGATCACGAAACTCAAAACTCATGTATTCGCCACCACGATCCGATCGCAGTGCCTTAATCTTCTTCTCAAGTTGATTTTCGACTTCATTTGGAAATTCCTTGAATTTCTCCAAGGATTCAGACTTGTGCATCATCAAATACACAGAGTCATATCTACTGAAATCATCAGTAAATGTAATGAAGTACGAATACCTACCTCGTGCATTTGTGCTATTAGGAAAACACATATCTGTATGCACTAATGCTAACAGCTCAGTGGTTCTCTCAGCAACCTTCTTAAAATGTGCCTTGGTCATCTTTCCAAGTAAACAGGATTCGCATTGATCGATTGACTCACAGTAAAAAAAGTTCAGAAGTCCAGTCGTTTGGAGCTTCTTTATACGATTCTCGTTAATATGACCTAAGCGACAATGCCATGAGAGAGTTGAGTTATCATCGCTTGACATTAATTATTGGAATAAAGTTTCCAAAATTTTCAAAATTGAGGAATTAGATCCTACATGTAGGTCCAGCTTCTCCTAACCCAGTCTCAGGATTATGGCTTGGCACTGTTTATTGGGATTCACCTC
>JAOWBN010198961.1:0-14947 GCA_028565015.1 Pinguicula moranensis | reverse complement strand
CTTATTTTTTAGAAGGTTTACCTTCTTAAAATAAGAAGAAGTAGTAGAAGGTTGGCTGCGCAAAACACTCTTTTTTTTAAAAAAACTGTTTATAATCCAATTATAATTTTAAGAAGGCTGTGCAAAACAGGCCCTTAGGTAGAAATGCTATTGCGCACGAATCCGTGCGCGCGTGTGCAACACGATTGTGTGAAATGACCATTTTGACCTCGTGTTGAAAACTGCGCCAGTGTTTTTAACAAAGAGACAAACGGTCATTTTACCCCAATTCGTGCGATTCGTGCGCTGAATCCTTCGTGCGTTATAGCATTTCTAAGTAATGGCCTCTTCAAAAATTTGGTACCTTTAAATATATTTGAGCTTAAAAATAATTAAATATCCTATCTTGACACATACTCAATACATGGATTTGGTTGGTATGTTTTGCAGATCGATAAGCAAAGCGAAGGAATCATCTCCCATAACTAGCAGTGATGGATGTCCATTTGTTATCTTCTCTTGTTGGTTATGTTTCCTTGTGTTGGTGGTTTGGTTGCATAGGCATACATTTTGGTTGCATAGGGATTTCTGATATCCAAAAAGTGAACTCGTTTTTTTTTTGAGGGTGCATACATTTTCGTTGCGACCCAATATGCATTACGTCATTTAATATATTGAGTTAAACAACTTCACCAAAAAGTGAACTATTGTTTCATTTTTGTCATTTTTTGAAGTGATTTTATTTTTATTAGAAGCATTGACTAATTTATTTATTACATGTAAATTGCAAATAATATACTCTACTAAACCGCACTAAAGCATTTTCTGTAATTTCTCTGATTCTTTTACTGACTTTTTTCCCAGATTAATACGTTTCCCCAGATACGTTATCATTGATAATTATTTTAGTTTTGTGTTAATAATGGATTATGACAAAATGATTCTATTAAATTTCAGTGCTTTTATTTAGTGAAGTTGTTGGAACTCAATATATCAAATGACGCAATGCATATTGGGTCGCAACGAAAACGATCTCTTTGTATAATTATAAGGGTAAAGCCGCGTACATTGACCCCAATTTAATTGAGAATATAATGGCTATATTATCGTAGATGTAGATGCTCCACTAATTGCTCTGATTCTTTTTTTGTTTTTGTTTTCGTGCAACTTTTTTTGGGCAGGTTGTATTTATTCTTGTGTTGACTCGGTGGTTGAGACTTGAGCTGATTTTTGTGGACTGTGAAACTGAAGAGTTATGGTGAAAATCTTTCCAAATCTCACTTTTCAGAAAATCACGTGGTATATATAAATGTACATACAAGGCCAGGGGGGGCAACCGCCCCACTCTCACCAAAAAAAGATAATTATAAAATGTGCCTCTCATCTCACCCTCCAAAATTGATGATTTTATACTATCGAGATAATAATAATAATAATAATAATAATTTTTTTGATAGGTAATAATGGCTACAGAATTCCAGAATCACAGATCGGGGTATCCTTTGGGCCTTCGACCCGTCGACTAATCCCCACAGAGGTGTCAGAGCAGAATTGTATCTAACGCGACTCGAACCCTGGACCTCACTAGGCAAACCATGTGTGTCCAGGTCGTTCGCCACCAGACCAACTCGCTCCGACATAATAATAATAATAACAACGAGTCGGAGGATGAATTGGAGAGATGGGGAAATTGATGGATTGGGCCTGGTAGGAATTGGGCTGGAAGGCCCAATCACTCAGGAAGCGAATCCTGCACTGGACGGCCCATGTCTGTTAACTGTTGTTCTTGGGAAGGATTCTAGACCGATATCCCATCAAATTTTTGCACACTTCCCAACGTAGTGATCACTGTGATGATTTGTGTTGGTTGATTGTAAAATAGACTCTATAGTCCATGTGTTTTGCCCCAGAAATGATATAGCGCACGATCCAAACCGCACGACCCAACAGGTTCGTGCCACGTGTTTTTCATGTTTCCCTCAATGTGAAAAACCCGGAAAATTATATAAGGAATAGAGTCCAACAAAGCGGCACGGCAGTTGAGGGAAACACGAAAAACACGTGGCACTAATCTGTTGGATCGTGTGCGATTTAGGGTCGTGCAATTTAGGGTCGTGCGATTTAGGGTCGTGCGCTATATCATTTCTCGTTACACCTACTATGCAAGAAAAACACGGGGTCAATTGATCATTTATTTAATACAAAATTTTAATTATAAAAAAATAATAACAATAATATTCATAGGTAAAATCATTATTTTTGAAATGGATGCACAGAACCCAAATAAATTGTTCATAGTGATGGATGGCTTAGATTTGTTAAATTTAGTAGACCCGGCCCAACAGTAAACTGGCTCGAGTCCCTGAGTGCGAGTGTGCATATGGGCCAACTTACAGTTGAATGTGGGATACTCTTAAAAGCCTTAGTATCAAGGTAATTGATTGTAAGCTCACAATGGGATACTCTCATAAAAGCCTTAGTATCAAGGTAATTGATTGTAAGCCCACAATCTCTTATAAGTTAGTTAATATTATTACTCATAACCCGTGTAGGATATGTATTCTAACACTCCCCTCAAGTCCATAATTGATTGTAAGCCCACAATCTCTTATAAGTTAGTTAATATTATTAGTCATACCCCATGTGGGATATGTATTCTAACAGGATTCTCCTAACAGAGATATAGATTTCAATTCCCATTTGATGCAAACAATTTGCTCGTGCCACGACCTGAGCCCCTTTGAAAAATTATAGTCCCAAATTCTAGGTCCACGGTTTAATCGATTCTTGCGTGAGGGTCGTTGAGCATGGGCCTCATGGATTAAGGGGTGTTTGCAAGTTCTTATATTTATGCAGAAGTAACTTTTTATAAGATTTTTTTTAAAAAAAAAACTTTTATAAAGAAGTTAAAAAGTATTTGCATATGGTTTAAGATATACCAAAGTCACACCAAATGAACTCCATAGGGTTTAAGATATACACAAATCACACCAAACTTGGGATATAACTGTTACAAATAAAGATGTACAGAAAAATGCACAGCTATCATCCCATGGATAAAATCTCTGTAACAACTCCAAACAAACACATCCTACAATCTCTCATTCTCTGCAGATGAATAGGGAAACATAGCTCTTCACAAGAATTTATCTACTCTACTCCTATAATAACAAAACTCTAACTACACATCTCATCCATCTTTAACAATTGGTAGTAGTATTATATAAACACACACCGCCGCTGCTGGTTTGCAATTCATTACCTCCAATCATCGTTAACAATGGTGGCATTGGCTTTATTTTGTTGCATGTTTTTGTTTATGTCCCCATTGTTTACCGACGCCATGAGGCAAGGCCCTGTATTTGCAGCCGCGACGAAGCAGAGCGCTGTCATAAAGGAAACTGAAGCCGAAAGGTTGGCCAGAAGGGATATTGAAGCGGATAAGTTATTGGCAAGAGTAAACAGGCCGTATGTAAAGTCTTTTACGGTATGAATTCTTCCACCTCTTTATTTAATACATGTTCCTTGACCCTTACATAAACATGTTGCTTGAACTTGGCAGACTGCTTTTGGTGATATCGTTGACTGTGTCCGCTTTGAAGATCAGTTAACTTTGGCCGATCCCTTAATGAAAAATCACACTATTCAGGTGGATGTCTAATTCATCTCAAAGATTGAATTTTTTTCCTCCATATTATGTGTTGTTGTATTGAATTGTCTTTGTTTCAATTTCAGATGAAACCTATGTGGAAACCAAAAGATAAACCAGTAAAGATGATGCCTGGTGAGCACATGATTGTTCTTCATCATCTCAATGATGATGAGTGGTGTTCAGAAGGGACTATCCCAATCCTAAGAATAAGAAAAGAGAATGTTCTCAACTTCGATCCTATCGAATCATATGGTCGAAAAAAATATCCTTCTTAAGGCTCGTGGTTGTCGCGCATCGATGCTTTGCAGATCGATAATCGCAGATCGATAAGCAAAGCAAAGCAAAGCTAGAGTGAATCATCTCCCCATAACTTGCAGTGATGGATGTCCATTTGTTCTCTTCTCTTGTTGGGTATGTTTACTTGTTTGGTTTGGTTGCATAGGCATACATTTTGGACCATATCATAGATGTTTTATGTTTTATGAACATAATCGACGTTTTGTTTATTATGGTATTATCTTTGCTCATAACATAATGGTGCAGAGAAATTCATGTCTGGTTAATGGAGTATTTCATACTGTATGATCTTTGCACAGTGCAGTATACAAATCTAATATGCAGTACAGATTACAGAACATGGTTTTCTTGGGGATTGTTTTCGTTTTTAGAGACGAGCAGGAATAAGAATTGGATGCTTAGCACATTGTTGTTGGGGGCACGCGTGGGGTGCTCGGGATATCACACCCAGGTGGCTGGGGCGGGTGATATCCCGGGGTGCGCGCGAGAAACAACATTTTTTTGTTGTTTTAGATAGTTTCTTAAAAGGTATCGAAGTGCTCTTTTTGAGAGGATTCATATTGTCGTTAACGAGTTAGTGTGCCCCAATTCGTAGGGCGCACGCCCCATCGCCCTAATTTTTTACCCGATTGCCCCGCCCCTAACAACACTGGCTTAGCATTTCAACATAAAAACTTTTTTGGGGAGGGCCATGACCCCCGCCCCCCCTAATTCTCATTCTGAGGGCAACGGCTAGATGATGCAGCTCCACTGTTTTTAACCATCAAAAGGCTGCATCAGAATGCTATCTCTCAAATAGTTTCATGCAGATTGCATTCTTTAATATATTCATATATCCTGAAAGAACAGAGAATTAGTGAGCAGTCTGATCAATGCAAACCTTAACTTAGAACCACCTTCACTAAATTTTCATTTGGTTGAAATTTTAGCTACTGTAGTTCTTCCATTCAATCATTGAGTCTGATCAGACTAGATATTCTGGGTTAAAAAGTTAGTGTCTCTGATACATGTAAACAACTGGGGTTGGAAAAATTGGACAAAACTAATTGACATGCATCTCTAATTGATCATTAAAGGAACAACACCCTGAATCTTAAACCATAGGATGTTAGGATGTTACCATTCATATTGGGTTTGCAACTTTGAGGATATAAGTTGGAATTCTGAACATTAGTTTGAGATCTAAGTGTATTTTTGGCTGAAACCAACAATTCTTGGTCTGAAAAATTATTAGATAAAGCAATTAAAGAAGGGGACGGTTCCGTTGACATGATTTTTGACATAAATATGTAGGGTTTAGGGTTTTGAGTTTATGATTTAGATTTTTAGATATTTAGGTCTTGGAATTTATATTTTCGCAATCTGCCTTATTTAGCATAATCATGCAACCATTCTACTCAATCAAATCAAAACTAAAAGCGGTAAATTGCTGGAAATTCGGAAATCAATTGATTTCAAGATTGACAGCAAATTATTTATAAAAAAGAAAAGAAATAATGAAAATGCGTTTTCGGGAAGGAAAATATCAAAATTTGCGGAAATTAATATTGCACATGGAGCAAAGCTCTATGTGCAACTTCGTGCGCGCCAAAGAGACGATTCTAGCGGCACGTTACAAGATCCATTTGGACACCTGTAACCAAAGTTATGGCTGATTAACTCTACATGCTCCTGTATCAAGATCGCAGCTAGCCACACTTTGCGAAACAATGGGAAAACAGTGCAACAATATAACATCAATATCATCCATAGCTAAAGCATCTTCTTTATAGTGAAAGGGGATGGAAGAGAAGGTACCGAGGCATCACATGGCCGTGCACAACTCTTCACCAAACCTCCATACATTTTTTATACATGATAGTGTTGTTAACTTGAGTTTGAGAAATTCAAGGGTCCATGATGTTAATGGGTTTTTATGTAGTTAAAAAATTCAATTTCTCTCAAAAATTGTTATAAAATAGCATCAAATCAAAGGATTTTATCACCATTATAAATAAATAGCCGGAAAAAAAACAATCAAGGATGCATATGTTTAACTTAAAAAAAATAAAGGATGCTCCGATTATGTAATGCCTAATAGGATTTTAACGGGAAATGATATAGCACCCGAATTTATCACAACAAAATGATAAGAATGATGAGCCTATGTGGTGTTAAACACACAATTTTAATTGTTCATCTGGTGTTAAACACATAGGATTGGTGTTAAATTCGTGCACTATATCATTTCTCGGTTTTAACATAATTGTTTGCCAATGACATATGTGTACGTGAATCTCCTCAGAAAGTTGATCACGATGGTATGGAATATCATTGAATTTTAATGAATTATGCGCATTTTATATATTTCAAACAGTAGACAATGGTGATTGAAAAGGGAATGATAAGTAAAGGGTTATGGAATTCATTTCTATTTGAGTTTAAGACATTAATGTACATAACTTACCTCTAGAAAAAAAAACATACATTATGAACAAAATTTCTGTAGAAAAAGAATTCACCCTCTCGGGAAATGATATAGCGGAAGAATTCCACAAGAATGGTAGGTCTCATGTGTTTAACGGCAAGTGGACGATTATAATTGGTGTTTAACACGTGAGATCCATCATTCTTGTAATTTTTTTGCTAAAATTTCTTGCGCTATATCATTTTCCCACCTTCTCTTACTGTATCGAACCAAGTCCCTAAGAACTTATATAGCGCAAGAATTGTATGTGCAAGAAACACAAGAA
The DNA here is from genome assembly GCA_028565015.1 of Pinguicula moranensis. Lineage (NCBI taxonomy): Eukaryota > Viridiplantae > Streptophyta > Magnoliopsida > Lamiales > Lentibulariaceae > Pinguicula > Pinguicula moranensis. The sequence continues at coordinate 8,287 of JAOWBN010198961.1, read as the reverse complement.
AGATGGAGCTCGTATGGATGAACAGTTATGATTGATATTTAATAAGTGAGAATTGGTATTATACACCCGAGCCCTACCTTTCTTTTGTTTCTTGCGCATATAATTCTAGCTAAAATGGATTAATAGAAAAATATATAGCGCAAGAATGTAAATTCTTGGTGTATAATTCTTGCGCATTATTACCGTAAGTGTTCTTGAACCATAAGGAATCTTCTGGAAAACCCCTCGCCTTGTTATAAGCCCTACTCTCTACTTGTATCGCGTTATAAGCTATAAGCTGTTCTCTCTACCTACTTTCTTATCCATCTACAGTTCGGCACCAAGATCCTGCGAAGACTCAAAATGGCTTCAGCAAATGCAATCTCCACTGCTTACGTTGTACCTTCCGTTTCGAAACAAGTACTTATTCTTGACGACCCATGTTTTAGGCATTTTTTTTTTATTGAATTCTGTGATTTTTTTTGCTTGTGGTGGTCTGATTCTTGGGTTTTGTATTAGGATGGATTGAGGAATAGGGCTGTGAGCCAATTCCGTCAGGGGCAGAAGTTTGGCCAGAAGCAAGCCAAGAATCGGGTTGCGGTCAGGGCGAGTGCGAAGGAAATCGCGTTTGATCAGAAGTCAAGATCTGCAATGCAAGCTGGGATTGATAAGCTTGCTGATGCTGTTGGTCTCACGCTTGGTCCAAGAGGTGAATTTTAGTCAATTACTGTTTTTTTTGTGCTTTGCTGTTTATTGGTTTGTTGGTGGATTTCTTTGGCGATATTTCTGAATGGTGTTGCTGTTACCTGTTTTAGTTATCCCTGAGCTATATGTTCTTGTTTGGTGCATTTTAATATCAAATTTGAAAGGTTAAACATCAGTGAAACGGATAAATTACGCAAATGATGACGAATAATCCAGACCAGGATAGTTTATTGTTATGATAAAGCATTGGGGTGCGGTCAACTTGTCTACTAACAAACTGTTATGTTGTTGAATTCATAATGTGTTGAGAGAAATCCAGGTGTACTATAGGTTATGGATTTTAATCTTGGAGTTACTGTTATAAACCATTTCTCTCAGTTGCTCCGTGCAGACAGATATGAATTTTTTTATTTGTTTGAAGTGCTTTTATCCCTGTGTCTCGCATGATAACATGCTACTTTTGTGTCAGTTTTGTGTGAAGATTCTGCCACTGTGTAGATGAAATACAAATCCCTGTTGCTTTAAAAAAGGCATTTCTAGTTGTTATTGAGCAAGCCAAGTTTCGTTATGAGTTAAACCACCCTTTACGTAGTTTTAGTAATACCAATCATCCTTTCAGTTACTTATGGATTGCATACTATCATGCAGGAAGAAATGTTGTCCTGGATGAATATGGCACCCCAAAGGTGGTTAATGATGGGGTGACAATTGCACGGGCCATAGAGTTGCCTGATGCGATGGAAAATGCTGGTGCTGCTTTAATTAGGGAGGTTAGTTACCTAAGTCCTTTCTTTTCTACTCTTGCTTAAGTAACAAATTATTGGTTCTCTTTCCTTACCGAGCAAGTTTATGTGAAGGTTGCCAGCAAGACAAATGATTCTGCTGGTGATGGAACTACCACTGCATCTGTCCTTGCGCGTGAAATTATCAAACTTGGCCTTCTGAGTGTCACATCTGGTGCCAATCCGGTTTCGGTGAAGAAAGGCATTGATAAAACTGTGCAGGGGTTGGTTGATGAGCTTGAGAAGAAAGCTAGGCCGATCAAGGGTCGTGATGATATCAAAGGTATTATTTTCATGATATGGATGACAAAATATAATTAGCAAAAATTCTCTATTGTAAATTGCCATTAGGCAGACATGGCTGTTGAACTGACTATCTGAATTACAGCCATTGCTACTATCTCGGCTGGTAATGATGAGAGCATTGGAGCAATGATAGCTGATGCAGTTGACAAGGTCGGACCAGATGGTGTCTTATCCATCGAGTCATCCTCTTCCTTTGAAACAACTGTTGATGTAGAAGAAGGAATGGAGGTGTGTACAAATTGAAATGTCTCCACCTTACACCTCTGATGTTCATTCTTGGCACAATCTGAACTTAATCTCTAACCTCTCTATTGCATAATTATTTGTTTGCTTTCCAAGATGGATAAATGCTTATCATTTTGTCTTTGCAGATTGACAGAGGTTATATCTCCCCACAGTTCGTCACCAATCCTGAGAAGCTAATTGTTGAATTTGAGAATGCAAGAGTATTGGTTACAGATCAGAAGATTACTGCTATTAAGGACATTATTCCCTTGCTTGAGAAGACCACTCAGTTGAGAGCACCTTTACTTATTATCGCAGAGGATGTAACAGGAGAGGCTTTGGCTACTGTCGTTGTGAACAAACTCAGAGGCGTTTTGAATGTGGCTGCTATCAAAGCACCTGGCTTTGGAGAAAGAAGAAAAGCTCTTCTACAAGATATAGCCATATTGACTGGTCAGCATAGTATTTCTGATTGTTGAAACCTAATATAGATGACAATTTATTAAACCAGATCTTGATAAAGTGTTTTTATTTTATGCTCCTGTATTACAGGAGCTGAGTACCAAGCTGCTGATCTAGGCTTGCTCATTGAGAACACTGATGTTGACCAATTGGGTATAGCAAGAAAGATAACAATCAGCAAGGATTCAACTACCATCGTTGCTGATGCTGCATCAAAAGATGAGCTTCAGGCTAGGATTGCTCAACTCAAGAAGGAACTGTCCGAGACTGATTCAGTTTACGACTCAGAAAAACTTGCTGAGAGAATTGCTAAATTATCTGGTGGGGTTGCAGTGATCAAAGTCGGTGCAGCTACAGAGGCAGAGCTTGAAGACCGCAAACTTCGCATTGAAGATGCCAAGAATGCAACTTTCGCTGCCATAGAGGAAGGCATTGTCCCTGGTGGTGGTGCTGCATTCGTGCATCTCTCGACCTATGTGCCCGCGATCAAGGAGAAACTTCAAGATGCTGATGAAAGAATAGGTGCCGATATCATCCAAAAGGTACAAATTGTTAACTGGGATAATATTTCTGTGCCACTTTCATGCTGACAACATACTTTCATCTAAACTTCATACGAGGCCTTGAAATATTTTCGTTATCAGGCACTGGTTTCGCCAGCATCGTTGATCGCCCAGAACGCCGGTGTTGAAGGTGAGGTCGTGGTGGAGAAGATAAAAGTCAGTGAGTGGGAGTTTGGCTACAACGCCATGACAGACAAGTATGAGAACTTGGTTGAAGCGGGTGTCATTGACCCTGCCAAAGTGACGAGATGTGCACTGCAGAATTCGGCTTCAGTTGCCGGAATGGTACTCACAACACAAGCCATCGTGGTGGAGAAACCGAAGCCGAAATCTGCAGCTGCAGCTGCTGCTGCGGCCGCAGGTGGCGGTGGCTATGGAGTTTAAACTGAGAACCGGTGGAGCTGGAGCTTCTTGTAGGATGGGGTAATGAGAAACACTTTTGATAGATGAATAGATCGAAGCTCACGTTATGGTGGACAATTTTGTCATCATTTGTTGTAGTAATTGAGGAAACCCACTAGTTTAGATTTTGAACATTCATACGGATTGGATTAAGTGCTTTTTTTTAGATTTTTTATTTTTTTAGATGATTTAAAAATAACGTTTTAATTTTATTTTTTTAAAAGTAGGTGGGTGGTTATTTTTTTTTTTTTTTTAATGATTATTAAGTTTAACTTGTAAAAATTCTATCATTTTGGGTGAGTTTGTTCTTGGGGCTCAAGTTCAACTGGGTATAGCCTGTTGGGACTTGACAATATCGGGGGCAAACCTATTCTAAGGCTACCAAACCCTATCTCTGGACTCCACCTCCGGGGCGTGCACCTCTTTGGTGCACGACTTGGTGCACGACACACTACGGGGATCCACCTCCGTGCGTGCACCTCTTTGGTGCACGACTTGGTGCACGACACACTACGGGGGATTCACCTCCGTGCGTGCACCTCTTTGGGGCACGACACACTACGGGGCTCACACCGGTAAATCTAGTTTCGATACCATGTAGAAATTCTAGACATCACATTACTTGGATGATATTATCCTCCACATTTTCTTTTCCTTAACCGGTGTGGGACGTGGTAACTTCAACATAACTATAAATATTAATTAATTATTTTAAAATTTTTGTTTGTAAATATCATTTTTTAAATTTTTTATTAAATATTCAAAAATTATAAAGTTAAAAGAGAGAAATAGAAACAAAAAAACAGTAAAATTAAAAAAGTGATATGATACAAAATAGAATCTATTTTCAATTCAATCATAAATTATACGCGTGATGAGATGTCGCACCTGTCCACCAACCATATCAATCCTTTGTAGTCAAAGGTTGACCAGTCATTATGGCATCTTGTCTTTGTCTATCCGCCGCACAACAGAGAATTTTTATTAACGAAACGTCAAACAAACCTGATGCTATACCATTACGAAAAATATATTACCCACGTCTTCGTTCGGAATTTCGAATTCGAAATTTGAAAATTATTCAAAAATTTCAGAATAAAATTAAAAGAATGATAAGATCCTACATATTTAACATGAATTTTTCAGAAATGATATAGCGCAAGATAGAATTGACGCAAGACACCGCAAGACAGAAATCTCAACCATTTATTGATGTGGGGACATCAACTTAAATTCTGGGTCCCACATAATGGGTGGTTGAGATTTCTGTCTTGCATATAATGAATTTTCATATGTTTACATATGGTCTATCATTCTTGTGTTAAATTCGGAATTACTATTATTCATTTTTTAAATAATAATTATTATTATTATCGAGATGGTATAGAATTATAAAATTTGTAGGTGGGATGCACATTTCAAGGACGAATAAATAAAATTCACATTAATCATTTTCTGTGCGGGTGGGGGGATTGCCCCCTCCACCCTGTTGTCCTTGTCCCCGTTCCTTATTGCTTTGATATTTATTTATCATGTGATTTTTTTTATTTGAAAATTTTATTTTTTAAGCTATCGCCAATTTTTTTTTACAAAACGCGTTTCATGCATGCGTCTATGTTTAATGTATATACGGGATTTGGAGCCAATCTCCTAATATCAGTCTACCGTGCCCAAATCTAAGTACATACTTTTATACTCTCCAAAATTGAGTATAATGATGTTTCATTAAATACAAAATTACTATAAACTCTGCATATATTCCAAATTAAATGTGATTTGTACGAGAAATGATATAGCGCACAGACTGTTCATAAGAAAAACACAAGAATAGAACGAAATGACCATTATACTCTCATGTCATTTCCTGTGTCATTGTTCGACATGGGGTATACTTATCATTTCGCCGTCGTCCGTGCGCTATATCATTGCTCCATTTGTAATAAAGATACACCGATCAATATAAGGTAATGAGAAACCAAAAAATATTCTTCATTATCTGCTAGAGTCTAGACCATACAAGGTAAATTAAGTCAGAAAAAGGATTCTTAATTATCTCCTATATTTGAATACACGTGATTTCAAAATATATTCTTCCCAAAATATCCAGACATAAATTACAATCAAATGATTTCGTACAGTCAAAGGGAGACCCAAATCCGTCAAATTCAACCAGTCTGCCCCCAAAAGCGACCCCCCTCATGGGTCTTCGTTAATTTCGTACACATTTATGATGCGTGGAAGCAGGTTGCTGTACAAATGGCCAGAACACCTCGGCCCTCGGAAAACGTTTATCGAGCCCTTCAATTCTGAAATTTTTATCTCCAATTCGGAGACGTGGAATCCCTAGAAGGGTATCTCTTGATTCGTCTGTTTCAGGTTTGATTTTTCTTTCCTTATTTTCCCCTGCATTGCAAGAATGGTAAGCTGATTCCGTTAAATTCTAGTGTTTTGTTGTGAATTTTGGAGTTTTGTTGATTGGGGGCGTTTGGTTTTGGTTTGTGTGCATGTGGGTGTGATTAGGCCTGAGCAATGGTGGTGACGGAAGGGTTGACGAAGCTTCTGTACGTGGTGGTGGAGGAGGATGACGACGTGGGAGAGGCGGAGAAGGGGGAGACGACGTCGTTCTCGTATACGCGTTCTGTTCTACAGAGTACTCTGCAGCTTATGGGATGTAAACCTCGGCATGCGTTTAAGGTGTTATTCTTTGCTAAGTAGTTTTCTTTTTCTTTTTGAATTTTCTGGTATTTTATTTCTTATATTTTCTGCCATATATCTTGCATGTGTCTTGTCATGATTTATACATGTCCGACATTAAAGATGAACAGGGTATGCCTCTGTATTATTAATCAAAAGATGCTAGTTACTGTTCAGGTGTGTTCATGCGATGTATGCTTGGATTGAAAACTGGAAATTTCGGGTCTTACATCTCTTGAATTTAGGAGAATTTGGGTTGGGTTTTAGAAACTGACATCATTCAAACTAATTACCATCTTAATCTGCAAATTGTGCTGCCTTAGTACTGTTGGATCAATTGGCTCTCAGGATATTTGTCAAATAAATTGCCTATATGTATTGTAGTATCTATCTTTCTCATCCACTCTCTCTTTCCGAGGAGTTGATGTTTACCGCAATTGGCATTTGTAGCAATTCAAATTCAGATGGTTTAAACTTTAAAATCATGAAAACCTACTAGTTTGTCCATATCTAGCATCATTCTATGGTAATATGCAGTTCCTGGTTGGAATTTGGATACTTTTAATATCATTCTATCCTGTATTTCTATTAGGAAAACCTTTCTAATTTGTATTCGTAATGCTTATCTTGGACAGATTAGCCAAAGGGTGTTTGAGATAGTAAGGCAGGCAGGCACTGGGGAGAGGTTGGTTTCCACTAGTGAAGTGGTTTCAAAACAAAATAAAGAATATAAGATCAGGGGCACTGACTGCTATGTTGACTCCTGCTTAGACAAAGTGAACACAGATAATTTAGCCATGGAGGAAGATAAAGATAAGAACAAACCATTTGAGTTGTACAAGAGACGGACTACCGTCACTGTTAGAAGAAAGTTTTTTCTAGATATTACTTGTGATGCACTTTCCGAGTACAAGTATGTGGGGCCGAATCAGAGAGCTGATTTGGCAATAGCCTGCAGGTACAGTTGCAATCAGGTCTACCTATATTATGTTGGTTCTTCATGAGTAATGCAATGGCGTATTCGAAGAAGCATCTTGTTGATTCATGCATCAATTTGACATTTTATATTAAACCATTATAGATGTTTGGATGCCAAATTCAATGTTCACTATTTGCTGATTAAATGTATAACATACTCATCAGTTGCACCTTATGGAAAAATCTAATTGCTGAACTGCACTCTGTGAATCTTAGGGGTGAAGATTGATGGAAATGTGTAGTACAGTTTGTGTCTCACTAAAAAGGGGTCAATTGGGCGTCACACCATTTTTCACTTCATATAGGTATCTATTTGCAAGAGCACTTCATAAACCATGGGACTTTATCATTTCGATATCTGACTGCAAAACTAATGGATTTTCCTGATTGAAGTAGCACTTTAATGTTGCTTGAGGACTGAAAACTATTCCTTATGTGATGTTTATTAAGCTCTATTCTCATGGTAAATGTTGGGTACAATAATCCAATCCTAGGATACGATGTTCCCTTGTCAATTGGTTCTTTTTATTCTGTGGTATTTTGTTTAGTCTTATTATCTAAATAACTAACCACTTATTATATTGCTTGTGAATTTATCTCCTAGCAACTTAATAATCGAATATAACAACATCACTTATTTATATCTTCACTTGCCTTCCCATTTCTGTTATCTGAACTTTAGTAGGGCCTTTTGCTTAATCTTATATTTAGACACAGTTGCCTAAATTTCTGAAATGGCGCCTGGACAAAATTTTAGTCATTGCTAATTTTTGTTTTCCGACTCTCCTTTTGAGTATTCTTACATTTAGATAAAGTTGCATGAATCTTGGAATTGTTTGCAGAAATATATTGTAGTCATTGCTTATTCGTGCTTTTCACCTAATGCTGCTGGTTATGCTTTACCAGACTTTTATCTGACTATTTTTCTTTTCTCCTAAATGGTTATGAATTTTTATCTCTTGGGGTTTCTTAGGCTGAACTTTTTTCTTTCAGAATCCGAGAAAGAAAGGAATCAGTTATTGTATTACTCTGCGGCACAAGTGGATGTGGAAAATCTACATTATCTTCCTTGCTTGTAGGTTCTTTACCTCCCTGATTTTCTATGTTATGATTCTGTTCTCATTTATTTCTGGACTATACAAGAGTGCATGCTGTAATCGGACAAATCTTCTTCAACATCATGATGCCACA
>JAOWBN010198951.1:0-14950 GCA_028565015.1 Pinguicula moranensis | reverse complement strand
AGAGTGGTGAGGTACTTGAAAGGTACTGCTGGAAAGGGAGTCCTCTTTCAGAAACATGGACACCTTGATATATGTGCATACACTGATGCAGATTGGGCGGGGAGTCAGAGTGACAGGAGATCTACCTCTGGATATTTTACATTAGTCGGAGGTAATCTTGTTACATGGAGAAGTAAGAAGCAGAAAGTCGTAGCTCTGTCCAGTGCTGAAGCAGAATTTAGAGGGATTGCTCGTGGGGTGACTGAGATATTATGGTTAAAGAAGTTAGTTACAGAAATCGGCTTCCCTGTATCTGGTCCGATTCCGTTGCTGTGTGATAATAAAGCTGCAATTAGTATCTCAGAAAACCCTGTCCAACATGATCGAACTAAACACATCGAGATTGACAGACATTTTATCAAGGAAAAGCTTGAAGACAAAACTCTGTGCCTGCCATTCGTTCGATCCCATGATCAACTAGCAGATATTTTGACAAAGGCTATTACAGGAAATGTGTTTCACGATATATTGGGCAAGTTGGGTATTCAAGACCCGACTACCCAACTTGAGGTGGAGTGTTAGACTAGGATATTTAGATAAACATGGAAAGATTGTGGTACCTGTAAATAAGGTAGGATTCCCTATAATTAAGGGATCACTACCTTATCTAACCAAATCTTTCCATGTTCACACGTTCCTCCTCCTATAAGTTTCCTGTAAAACAACACAAACGACATAACGAAAACAATGAAGTCTTTTTCAAATTCTTTCTGTTCTTTCGTTTTCTCAAGAACAACACACTCTCCTCTATTTTGTTTCTTCCAGGCGTAAGCGTACCATGGTTGTTCCTTCGGATAATATTTCTCAAATTGTTCTCGAGTCTGTGCTGTCAAAGGTTCCTCCCCGTGTGCCAGACGCGGAGAATCAAATTCTACCTGGAGATACATTGGAGAACCCGATTGGAATTGATTTGTTACTGGTTGAAGGCGTGATAAGGAAGGATGAAGTAAGTCAGAATTCATCAACTTCATCTAATTCGTGAAATTGAAGCGGCTGATGGGCGCTTTTACAGATTGCGTAAGGTCAGAGTTAGTAGGATTTAAGTGGGTAAACGATAAAATTTCAGCTACATCTATGAGGATGATGATTGAGATGAGGTTGAGCTGTGCAGCTTCCAGTCCCACTGCCTGGATTTGATGAGTATTGCTGGGGATGTGCTCCATGAGGTTTTGTTTTTCTACCCGCAACCTTAACCATATTCTCATGTTTGAATGCAGAGTGTTTGTTTTACATTTTTGATCAATTGGTAGAGTAGATATATCATTTAGTACCTTTCGGATGTTGAACATTTTGGATGTATTGGTAAGTTGGAACAATTTCACTTTTGGGCGTTGGTTGTAACATTTTGGAGGCTTCAACTCTTATGGTTGTTTGAACATTTCATGATTTTGCAAATCCATTCGTGCCATGTTTATTCAAGCAGATTCAGTTCATGGCATAATTTCTGATTGTTTACATAACAACACAATGAAGTAAGCACAAGTGTACATGGTACACCTACAATGGTCATAAGCTTCATGATTGCATAGCTTCAAAGCCTGCTGGTTGAATGTACAAATGTACCATAAATTAAAATATTTCATCTCCAAATTAGTGAACACAAACTTCAAGCACCAAAAACAACCCGTCATTAATGTGCAAACGACCACAATGATCCCCAAAACAGCAAACCAGACATGAAATTCATAAACCAACAATTATGCAACATCATTTACGCCCTAACAACACCCCACTTTCCCTTGAAAAAGAGTCTAATTAGATCTTACCTTATCGCCTTGCCTTGATTCTTCCATATTGCGTAGTGGGAGGGATGCAACAGCAAATGATCTTCCAAGTCTACCTTCTTTAAAATTCAGGCGGGAGAACTCCTCCAAACTTTGGAAAATTCTTTGAGCTTTCCTCTCATTTATCTCATGGGCCTTTGTTTGAAACCACTAGGTTGTTCCGAAACATAAGGTCCAGCTTCTGCAAAAGTACTCTCTGCGTTGTTGTAGAAGTTGTTTGCAGAGGCTGCTGGTGCCTTCCTCTTCTTACTGCTAGCCTAGCTCGTTTTAACAACTGAGGGCTGTAGGGTTGCAGCCCTATCAAACTTCTTATTCTCCTTCTCTTCAGACGTGTCACCCTCTCCTTCCTCCTCTTCATCTTCATAGTAATTAGTAATTATCGACTAGGTCCAGGGACTCTGCTGCTTGAGAAAAATAAGCACCAATTGATCCTTGGCACAATATTTCGCAAAGACTTCACACCAGTCATTGTAAAAGGGCCATGACATGACTTCCCCTTGAGGCCCTTAAATTTAGGGTTGAATTGTACAGATGAAACAAAAATGGATGAGTGGCAGATTTTAGGATAGAAACCTAATAAAATTGGATTTACTCATTTTGGCCAACTCTTTCCAAAGGGCGAGACTACAGATAGACAAAAATGTGCACAGGGCTAACTCGGCTTATTTTGCTAAACCTGCTAGGCTGAATTTCGCACAACAAAAATTCAGGATGGACCCACCCTGGACTGACCAGAATTTTTATTTTTATTTTTATTTTTTTTAATCTAATTGTTTTGTCATTTTGATGTCTTCCAGGGAGGACTTTCATAAGAAATATCAATGCGTGATGTACGTAATTTACTTATTTTGAAGAAGTGTTATCATTCTCTGAATTAACATTATCTATTACGGTAGATTGGTAAAGCTTGTGGAGAGAAATGGAAAACAATGAAATATGAGGTTCAACAAAAGTCATTCTAGTATCTTGTTGAAATCCTTTTACTTTTAGCATTAGAATCTGTTCAAATGGTGCTAAAGAAAAACTGGTAATGCATAAAAAAATAATATAAACTAATTTTAACTTAAAAGTTCCGGAAACGCAGAAGGAACATGAGGAGCAGGAGGGTTGTCTTCTTGATAGAAGTATCAATAACATATTCTTCAAGTAAACTCAAACCTTATATCTTCCATCTTGGAGTTCCCAGTCCTTAATCAAGGTTAACATCTCCACTATTTAGGGATCAATCTAGCCCTTCTTTCACAATCCTCCCAGTCATGCTAAAAGGCATATTCCAATGAAAAAGTGGAAACTAGAACGATGTAGACATCCTATGCTAATTGTGAAAGAACCAGGTATTTGATCTTATATATTTTCCACCATTGTAAAAGGTTCAAGTGCTACCTATCTCTGCCATCACACTTTAAAATTTGTATGGAGATAAGTCTGCAACTCAAAGTATTGACCATCCTTGCCCGTAGCCATATGCGAACTCGATGGGCCAATGCTAGGTAATAAGTCCCAAGCCAACACTTGCTTTTCCCTAGTGCCAGGGGACGAACCCTCAAGCCACCAAACTTGATCTCATATTTGCTATAAAACTGAAACAAAGAAGCTTCGACCTCCTTGGCAACGCTATTGTAATCTTATCCCATCCATTTTCCAATTTGAGCCATTGCTCCATCAAAAACTGTCAACGTTGCTCGAGTATCCAAGATAAAAGCCAATGAATATAACAAAGGAATAATAGCCCAATAGTCTATATACTTGCTCTTCATTGCTTGTACGACACCTCTAATTTGTTCATCATCATTATGTTCATAAACATAGTGAGCCATAAGTACAAGTTTACACGAGGCTCGAGGAAATAAAGATAATACCATCCAGATAAAGCATTTATAGCCTCATAGAAGACTTCATGAATTTGACACTCTTTTTAACCACCTTTGTATCCTAGAAGGTTACGGCTGTTAGGGGATGAGAGGAAGCACGCTTCTGTGTGCTCATTGAATATTGTGAAAGAGGATACATGTACTCGGATGCTTTCTTCAACATTATGTAGTTCGATTTCCATCTTATCGGCATGTCCGCATCAAAAATCATAGGCTTGCAACCGAAAGAGACACTTTGCGCTTTAAAGGCATTGATACGTTGGTTAGACACCTTTATTCATGAAACCACATTTGAACCATGCCAACAAACTCTTCCAATGCTTTCAAACCTGTTTGCACGATCAAATTAATCATATGATATGCACCTCTGGTTCAAAGAAAAGCCACCATTATATGTTTTTAAAATATCCGCAAGAGATCTAATTGCCTTAGCATTAGCAGTTGCATTATCGAATATGATAGACAGAGTGCGCTCCAAGAGTTCATATTCAGTAAGGACCTCCAAAATGCTTTCAACAATGATCTCACCAGTGAGTTAATTCACTAATCTAAAATCTATGATTCTCTTTTATAAAGTCCAACTAGAATCGACATAATGCACCGCAACACTAGAATTATACAAATGCGCTCTAGAATCCCATATATCAGACGTCATAGGAACACAACACTGGATGGCAGTGAACTCGTATTTCAATATAATCACACGCTTCTCATAATAATCTATGTTATCATGTCTAATTGGGCGTGCACTAGCCGTTGTAAATGAGGAGTTAAATAATTTTTTAATATGGTTCTCTTAAGTTGAACCGTTCCAAACATGATAGGTAAATCGGATAATGCGGTCAACACAATCAGAGATTCTCGTCATACCTTAGGATCATAACACCAAGAAGTTACCTGTCCATTAGCATTGAAATATTGTATGGATTGACTTGGAATTTGTACTACGATGCTTCTATTGATATTTTTGGCATGTCTCATCACCTTGACGATATCATTGATTATTGAGTCCCCATTATACTCATTGAGACAATAATTCCATTTAACTTTGCAAAGCTTCTTGCTATCCAAAACAACCTCATATATGTCAAAATGCTTCCAAACCTTAGAAGTAAGTTTTCTTCTTCTTTGGGGGTGTCATGCTCGTGCTTCCTTGTGAAAAAGACCCAATTCATTAATCTCATCTTGTATATCGATCTCATCTTCATGATCTCCATCCATCTTCTACAAATGAATACAATAAAATTATAACAATCCAATAAGGAAAATGGAGATTGAAAAATCAAAATGAAAAAAAAGTTTGCTCTAATGAGAAATGGCAAGTTTCAGTAAAAACTTAAACTAATCTTGTGATATTAATTAAATGGAATAACTTAATCATGCCAGTTGGTAATGAGGCCGCAAATAACTAGTCAATATAGCTTCACCATTAACCAAATATACAATGATCACGTGGTACTTGTGCTTGACAGATTAAATATGACAATGGCACAACACTGTTATCGCGTAGAATGGAATAACTATAACTTGCCCCTTGAACTATGGTAGATCACTCCACCAATGAGCCGTCTGATAGCCTGCCTTCGGCACCTACGCCAACTAGAGAGGAAGAATGGCAAAACTTCAACAGAAACAAGCAGAAAATAGCTCAAACCGAACGAGAACATCAACCGGCAAATAGGGGACTATCAAACTATATCAATAGACTACGTGATTGAACCGTGTCCAATATATTACAAACGTTATTGATACTTGGAATAAAGTCAAAATGGTGGCGTTCTTCTCAAATTTAGCTTTGCGAGAGAGATCCATTTCCCGAAAATTTAGGATGATCTTGGCAAAAGATTTGCTTTCATGCGCTCTGCTCCTACAGATAAAGCCAAGCTCCTTGATGATTTTCTGGATGACATTGTTGTTGGTACACACAAATTGAAGGTGAGTCTTGTTAGGTTCAAGCAATCTGGACCGCAGGGGTAGCCGAAGTCCATACGCGTAACTCATCCATTTACACCACTAGTTGTGGTAGCACCACTACTAGTACCCCCTAAGAAGCCCTAGTCGGTGAAAATAATTGTAAAACCAGAAATGAAAAATGATAGAATTCTTCTCAATTGTATTAAGACTTTTGATCGTCTTCAAGTTACATAGTACACGGAGTTCACTTCTATTTATATAGAGAAGGAAAAAACAAAACGTGCAGAAAACATAAATGCGTGCATGCGCCGTCTCATATTGAATTCTCTTGTCTGTGAATACGGTTGTGAGCGTGATGTGTCAATAATGTTCCAACAAAAATCAAGCTGAAGTTCATGCCTAGTACAGAGGAGACGTCCTGGCTGAAGGAGTGCCTTATGGATGAGTTTCTGTACTTAACTGGATAGGAAGAAGTAGAGAAAGAACTGGAAAATGCAGGATATCAGGGGTCGACAGTCTCACCACTTGAAGGGGATGAGATCCTGATCCGCCTAAAGTCGGAAGAACTCAAACTACAACTCCTCTCTAATGAAGCCCTTTGGGAAAAAATGGGGGTTAAGAAGTTGCGTAATACCTTAACCAACAGAGGGAATGGGAGAGCTATCTGGATTCGTATCCATTGTACGCCTCTCGCTTGCTGGAATGAGTGTATCTTCACTGAAACTATGAGCTGCATAGGCCGCTGCATGAAAATTGCCAACTGTACTTCAAGCAAGGAGAACCTGCTCTTGGGCAAAGCACTCATTATTAACAGACCAAATGGAAAAAATCGCAAAGCCGAAAGAAATTTAAATTAGCGGCAAGATTGTCAAAAATTGTCCAATAAGAACCATAAAAGCCCCCCAAGGAATGGAAAGTGAAGAGAATACTAGGAAATTGGGGGTCATTGGAGGGAATCTCCCACCCCCGCCGGGACGCCTTCTTTCCGACATTGGCTCGGCTGATCCCTTCTTTCAACGGGATGGGTACGGTGTCCAAACCACCTCTGGAAGATACCAGTTCTCAAGGCAACAGAGAGTCACAAAGGTTGGACTGCCCAGTAGAAGCAGTTCAACTCCCGACAATAGATGGGCTGGAGGATATACAATGGTTGGACAACAGAACCGAATCAACGAATTTATTATCGCCAAACGAGTGGGACATACAAATCTTAGATGGCCCACCAGTGAAGAGGGTTGAACAGGTACCTTGATTTAATTATGGAAGATTATGATGGATTGGGCTCGAACTTAAGGGGGAAGACCAGCTAATTAAGAAAAATGCAGCCCAACATGGACGATAAGCATATCAGACCCATTTTACAGATGAACAAACTCAATCCTGGAACAACCTAGGAAAGAAGAAACCTTCGGTGGTAGAAAATACAGAAAAGCAGCAAGAGTAACTCCAAAGGTCGACTGATTTCTACATGGATATGGCGAATACCTCGGGGAAAACATAACTAAGCCGGTGGGAAGCCACATTTGCAATGAAGTCAGTAAAATGATTACTTCATAAAAGTGCTAGCTTAACATCGGAGGAAATGTTAGCTGTAAGTAGTGAATTAGAAAAACTTGCTAGTGCACGAAATAAGCTCACTAGTGTACTTGAAGAAGTACTCTTAGCTATTTTGGAGTACATGGAATCTCGTGACTATAGTAAATTCACTGAATTGATCAGAAGTCAAGCATAGGCCGAGGGGCAGAACGAACATGATCTACAAAAATGCGAAAGTGTTCATTTAGAGGGATTAATACATAACCAAAATTCTCGATTAGGTTTTAATTTCATATAGACAATGAAATATTTGTAAACATATTGATTGAAAAATTAGAGCACTTAACAGTATTGATTGAAACTAGGATGAGTATTAGATGTGGAGTAATCATCAGAAGGGAGGGAGAAACCACAAAAATCTTGCCCAAAAAGTAATACAAACCATGTTTTACACATAAAAGAAAAGTGGGCAAATCAACAGCAAATAACACACGAAACATTCCCACTTGAGAATTCTAATCCTAATAAGCACAAGCATCTGGCCCCAGTTTGAGTTTATGAATGTTCTAGCGAAACCCATTCTGTTTGCAGCCGAATTGGCAAAAGATCAGAGGGTATCAGGGCCCATAATCGTCGTTTTTTTTTTATCTTTTCCTCATTATATCTGGCCATATAGAAACTTAAAATCATGAAAGCTTGCTCACGTGATGCTAGATCTATACAAAGTGCATTCGAACCTGGAACCAATAAGATCCATGCATCTTAAGTTGATGGTCTAAAAATGTAAAATTCAATAGGGGCAGAGCCAGGAATTGAGGTGAAAGGAGGCTAAATTTTTCACATTTTAACAGAGTGGGCCGGGTCAGGTCTGATCGAATCGTTTTAAGCTGCAAAAAAAATCAGAATTTTTTTTCAGAATTAGAACAGAAGATATGAGAAAATCAAACAAATTTATGTGAATTTTTAAAAGTCAATTTTTCAATAAAAATTTATCGCATATATCTGAATTTTTTTTCAAATTTGAGCAGAATGGATCGGGTTTGACAAATGAATGTTTAGGGTAAAAATTTCAATTTTTTTATATGTAAGGTTTCAATTTACGAAATAGAATTTGTTTAACTATAATCTCAAAAAATATGATATTAAAAAAATATTAAAAATATCAAAAAAAAAATGAAAATAATATCTGTTATAATTAATAAATTGCAATCAAGGTTTTATGGTATAGTGGTTGAATTTTTATTCTATTTGTTTCTAAAAAAGTCAAAATATGAAAATAAAGATCTAATAAAATTTCTAAAATTCCATATATGTTTTATATTGTAGTGGTTAGTCAACTTAGGGGTGGATAACGGTTATCGAAAATAACAGAAAATTCCATTATTTCCGGTAGCGTTTCTGTTATTTTCGTTCCGCTATGTTAACGGACGAAAATAAGAAAATTTACCTTGTTCCGTTATAATAGCAGAACAATAGCGGAATAGGTTTCGAAATTAACGGAATCCGTTATTTTTTTTAACTGTTAATATTTTTTATTATCTCCTCTATTTTATTTCCTAAATCGACAGACGAGTCGTGCAAATGCGAAAGAACAGAAAATCCAAAATTGTGAGAAGTAGAAACGCGAGTGTTTGCCGTTCTCCAGAATATGAGAAAGCTAGGGATTGAAATAAACTTCAATTCAATCGCCGTTCTCGACGAGACTCAAGTAGGGAAGCTAGGCTTTCGATCAATCGATGTTCATCTTCTTGTTCGCCGTTCTCCAGTGCCACTTTGCCTCACTGTCTGCCATTCGCGGACCTTAGGTAATGATTTCTCCAGTTATTTATGATCGCTGGGCTTGGATTTAAGAATTGATATGGATTTCTCCTATTGTTTTATTCTTTGCATCAAAATGCTTTTCTATTGTAATTTGTACGTTTTTCTTCCCTTATGCAGAACAACTTTTGAATCCACAGACAACCTCCACGACAACTTTTTGGTTTGGCCGTGTTGATGCATAACGACAGTTGTTTCTAATTCTATCTTTTTTTTGCTCTTCTTATCTACAATTTCTGAATCCACAGATTCACAAAGGATTATTCAATTAAACATATTTTTTTAATATTTTAAATAATTAAATAACGGAATAGCAGAGTTTCGGTAATTACAATAATGGAATAACAGAATATTGGTAACTGACATAGTGAAAAATGAACGAAAAACAGAAAAAAAAAAAAAAAAAAAAAAAAGGAATCCGTTGACTTACCGGTCAGAAAACAAAAATGGGCTTTCCGGTTCCAGTATCCACCATTAAGTCAACTGGAATTTTAATCTAACCATGAAGGTTCAATTTCATGTATCTCAAATTTTTTATTTTGATATCTATAAAAAACTTAAATTGCGGCCAACAAGATTTGAGCCATGCCCATCAAACTTGAAAAGCTGACAATTTACCAACTGAGCTAGGAAGCCTTTTTTGTATAAACAAATATAATTAGAATATTTAAGGGTGACCAAATTAAAAAATAAAAATATTTTACATTTAAATTTGTTTTTTTTTTAAATCTTGGAGGACCATGTTGCATTTGGCTTGCTACCTTCATCTAATGCAAGGTAAATTCTACTTTTTCAGCCTCATTTTTTCATTGTTCTACATAGACGGTTGGGATTCATGAAGCATTCTCTTATTTATCCCTGTTAATCCTTGTTTTGCGAGGGAATCCGTTATTGCTTTCCGGAACTGATGTATCACTCTGATGTGTAAGCCACCATCATAAGAACAAGATTATCCCAGTAATCCCAGAGGTACCAAATGTCATACTCGTTCTGTCTAATCCAGTTAACCAAAAGCATGGAGTCCATTTCGATGAAAAATTTATCCCATCCTTGCTCTTTGCACAAATTTATTCCTTCTGAAATTACTCGGAGCTCCACACTATTATTGGTCCCTATACCAAAGTATTGTAAGAAAGCCACCATGAAAGCTCCATCCATGTTCATCTTGGACCATTTCGCCTCCTCCTGATGACCATGGGTTCCCTAGACAACTTCCATCATAGTTGAACTTCTTCCATCTTTGCGGGGGTGGTGACCATGAGATACGATGGATCCTATCATCGGGTGAACCTCTAATATGGATGCGTAGTTGAGCTAGAATGTTCTTGTTCATCACTTGCATTTTCAAACATAGATTAGTACAATCAAAGATTTCAATAATGGAATAACACACCTGTCTCCATGTCTAATCATGTCTTTTGTAAACAGGGCCCCCCTAGGTATCTAGTGGGGAATTGCCCTAGTCTGAATCATGTCTTTTGTATCATTGTTGCACTTATTGTACTACTAATTATGTTCGACAGGAAGAGTGTTGATTTTATTGTATTGGCCTTTTGACCTGACCATGAGCAATAAACATCCAGGACCTTGATCAGGGCTCTCAGGGATTTTCTATCTCCGCTAAGTAAACATAGGACATCATCTGCATACATAAGGTAGGAAATCACCGGGGTCCCAAGGGTTGGTGAAAGTTCTTGATTTTCCCTCTATTGAATTTCCCCAAGATCATTCTAGACAAGGTACCTTGCATCTAGATAAACAAATACGGTGATAAAGGGTCTCCTTGACGTAGCCCTTGCCCCGATGAAAAAAAACAGGAACATTCCATTCATCTGATTAGAGAACCATTGGATATTGACGCATATCGTCATGATCCTTCTAGCCTCCTGATTAAAATCTTTAACTTCCATCACGTTTTTAAGTAAAGGCCACCTAACTCTGTCGTAAACCTTAGCCATGTCTAATTTTAGCATGATATTCCCCTCAGGGCTCTTGTTGTTGATACTTTGAGTTGGTACTTGAGCTAGGGAAATATGGTCGAAAATGCTTCTGCCTTGCACAAGGGCCCCTTGTTTCTCTGAAATCAAGTTCTCAATGAACTTTGAGAGTTTGCCCACGAGAACGTTTGCTGCAACCTTGAATGTAACCGAGCAAAGGCTGATAGGATAAAATTTATCAAAACTGTATGGATTCTTCACTTTAGCAATAAGGGCTAGTAGGTTAAAATTGAAGATTCTGGAGAAATTTGCTCTGGAGAAGAAATCCTGAATGGTGCTGACTAAGTCCTGGCCTGTAACCTCCCAGGTTCATCTAAAGAATTCGTAGACAAAGCCATCTAGACTTGGTGCGCTGTTTCTTGGATTTTTTCCCATGTCGTCTATGATCTCGGATGTGATTGGAATCATACAAATGCATCTATTTTCCTTGTGACTGAGTTTTTGCTCGAATAGGCCTTGCAAATAATAATTTGTTCTCCTCCCTCTTCTGGCGTGAGCAATGTTTCAAAATATATGACTGCTTCCTCATGCACCCTTTTGGCGTCATCTAGAGTCCTCCCTTACTGTAGAACCATCTGGTTAATAATGTTTATATTCCTTTTTGCGTTGATGATCGCGTGGAAGCATTTTGAGGTTCTATCCCCCCCTCTAGGATCCACCTAATCTTAGCCATCTGCTCCAGTATGAAGTTCTCCCAGCTTTCCCATTCATTCAGCTCAGCCTTTGTAGCCATCAACTTAGTCTAATCTAGTGTTAAAGTGTTCCTGCAACTCCATTTCTATCTATTACATTCTTTGCCCTAACTATAAAATTTTGGCTTTAACTCTATCAAAAGAGCTTTTATGCCACTTCCTCAACCTCGTTCTCATATTCTTTAATTTAATTCCCAAATTGAGCATCTTGTCATAATTTCTTACTTCATTCAAGTGTGCGTTCACAAGGGGCATAAAAGACTCAACTCCAATCCACATGTTTAAAAATCTGAAGTGTTTAATGCCATAACTGTTGTGCTGTTCTTCCAGAGTAACCACCATAGACTTGTGATCCAAGGATTTTCTTGGCAAGAAATTGTAGGAACTGTGTCCTTTCCAACCCAAAAAATGACTATTGACTAAGAGTCTGTCTAGTTTTGCCCAAATTCTAACTGTTCCACTATGCCCGTTACACGAGGAGAGTTTCTGGCCTCCAGAATGCAATTCCACCAACACACAAATATTCAAGCACTCATTAAATTCCCTAGTAGGGCGGGGCGGATGGATCATGGACCCATACTTTTCTTCATTGGACCTTATAGCATTGAAAACTCGCCGAGTACTATCCAAGGAGAATTCCCCATATTAGCTGCTACCAAGTATTGCTAAAGACCCTTTCTATGAGAATAGTCACAGCTACCATATACAAAAGTGATTAATATTGCTCCCTCTTCTTGTTTGTACCACTTGGTCACACAAGCTAACTAATTCAACTTCAAATTCCTCCTCCAAAAAATCCATATCTTACCAAGGGCTTCTTCATTTTAAATAAAAAAAAAGGGAACAAATTTAAATTAGCTAGTCTTTTTATTTGAAGCATTGAAAGGTTCAGCAATTTCAAACAAGCTTACCTCAAATTCAATAAGCATGTCTCATAAATGTTTTTTTTATTTTCTTAACCCTCTAGTATTCAAACAAAATATTTAATTATATATGAAAGGAAGCGTACCTTTATGGCCAGAAAGTATTGTGTTTAGGCCTCTTACCTTTGTCTATCGTCTTTCTAGTTTGTTGCTTGGGACTCTCATCCTCTCCTTGATCCAAATCTGTCGTTAAAATTGAGTGAGTAGTTGGTCCACCAACATACACCGAGACTGACGATTTTGGGTCGGCTCCCACGGAGGGTGGAGGACGGATTTTTTTGCACACATGGGGGGCCTAAAATCCGTCCTGTTCTCGGTCTTGTTCAGAATCTAAAAAAGAGATTTGTTCTCGGTCTTGTTCCTCCATGAGTTCCTCGTCCTCTCTAGGCAGATGGGGTTCAAGTTGGGTCACCTTTACCGCTTCAATTGCCTCTTCCTCACTCTTTTCCTCATTAAATTTCAGAGGTGAAGTGAGACATTGTCCGCAATTCACCGCTTACCCCTTTTGTCTTTCCTTTCCCGGAGCCGACTTTGCTACTTTTAAATTCAAGCCGGAGCCACCTTGAGCACTAACCTCCTCATCCACTCCGACCAGGTAGCGTTTTCCCCCTGATCTATTTTAGCACAGGCTGCTTTCCTTCCTCTGTTCTTATCTCACATTGTCGCTCTCTGCCTGGGAGGAAAAAACATTTTTTTCCCAATTTGCCAATCGCCAAGGGGTTAGTTTGCTTACTTGAAAGAGAGGTCCCTTCTTTGCCAGATTTCGTGCCCTTGAATATATTTTGATTCAATCTATGTTGAGCATTGGCCATCGGCACAAACGCTGCACCAAGGATCTCCGCCTCCTTAAGATTTTTGCGCCCACCCCTTTTCCTTGTTTTCCTTCTTCTTCCATGCCTTTCCATTGGTTTGTTCTTGTCGGCTGAGAATTCACCATGTGTTGTGGCCCAGTGAGAAGCAAATTGAGAATTATGGTCATATATTTTCATAGATAACTCACTGTATTCTGATCCCCCGGGATCCTTGCGTAATGGTCACTTGCTCCAGTAGATATCTAGATAGATCCACCTCGACGTATATTATCCAGGCGTGCTTCATCTTCTTTACAAGTGCAAGGACAGATTTTGTAGGGTAATCCACACTGGGGCCACTGGGAAATTTTTTTCAACATCAAAATCAAATAGTCCACGGGAAGAGCTTGTCTGGCCCTCCACGGTCGTCCACCTGTGGGGTAGATCCCTCTCATTTTTTAACTGGATCAAAACATGGCGTCCATCCAGCACATGAGATTTCTGATGGAGAGCTGATGCCGATACGGTGGTCTGACAGCTTTGTCAGAGATACGGTTGCCGCATAAGACGGTTTCGTGATACTCCCTACCTCAGTCGTATTCAGGGTGTTTGACTGAGCATTTCCTTTGTCAGCGGGTGCCAATTCCGGTGAGGGTAGAGGCGGAGGTCAGTGCCGTCACTTCCAAAAAGTTATAAGGAAAGGTTATAAATGTTGAAAAAGTCAAAAATACAGTTGATTAGTTTCCGCTAGAGAGAAGCGAGAGAAACAAATCTAGCTTACTTCCGATAAAACTTGAAATTTGCCTTGTTCAAAATATCAATCCCAACGGATTGGATTGGAGAACATCATGGTGAGAAGTGGGTCATAGATATGAAAACACCCTAAAATAGAGTTAATCAAATTCCAAGAGTCAAATCGTGATGTCTAATGCCCATTTCTTGAACTCAACTTTTGTGATCAGCAAAAATCAAATCCTTTTATTCAGAATCCCCACTCAGTAGTAAGGGATCATTGGATGTTTCATTCGTGATGAAGTTATGGAGTAGAGCATACGCCAACATAATGTTGGTTTGTTTTCTTTAGAGGGTAAAATGTTGGAATCCTCGACACTGACACCGCTTCTTCAAAATACCAAAGGTCCTCCCAATTATGTTAGGAACCCGAGAGTTTTAGAAAACGCAGTGGAAGTAAATGATAATAAAAACAAAGTTTTTTTGGGTTCCACCACAAGATCACCTTGTTGTTTACATAGCTTTTCAATAGGAAGAGATAAGAATACCCTTCTTGTAGTCTTCATCTCTTGGGAATGATAGTTAGCATAAACACGCTGGTGCCCGGTTTCTCCAGTGTCGTGGATGGAAAAATGCCTCAAAAGTATCCTGATTTGTACTACACGAGCTAAGGGGTAGCAAGTGGAGAGATCAGGGTCGAATCCACAGAGAAAGGTAGTGAAATCTGTACTGCACTTGTCCTGTTTTTTTGTTGCTGTCAAAACTAAAACTGAGGATTTTTTTTGATCAATTAAATACTGAAACTATAACTAATGAACTAAGTATGAAATATAGATGAAATATGAAGGAAGGA
>JAOWBN010198940.1:0-14950 GCA_028565015.1 Pinguicula moranensis | reverse complement strand
ATTTAAATTATTATATTAATTAATTTAAATTAATTAAATTGTTATATTAATTAATTTAACTTATTTAAATTATTATAATAATATATTTATTTAAATTTAATTTAATTTATTTAAATTATTATATTAATTTAATTTAATTTATTTAAAGTATTATATTAATTTAATTAGTTTATTTAAATAATTATATTAATTTAATTAATTTACTTTAATAATTATATTTCTTTATTAATTTATTTAAACTTCTGCAGGCGACTCGAAAAATGGCCTTTGATTGTCTGTGCGTAAACTCTGAATTCTATTTCGCAAATTACCCGCACGACTGGAATTGCAAGGAGTTATTTGAATTGTTCTTGAAGTATGGGAGTGTGAAGGACCTTTTCCTTGCTTGGAAAAGGGATGGTGGTTGATGGCAGTTTGGTTTTGTGGTGGTGTCGAAGAAAGCCAAGGAGGATCAGTTTGAGAGTCAGTTAAGTGGAATATGGCTGGGGAATTTCAAACTGAAATTAAATCGCGCAAAGTATGCTACCGTGAAGCACAAGCCCATTCAGCTGCACTGACAATAGAAATGAAGCCAACCCAGCAAATAAAACAGGAAAAATGCAATACCGAATCTTTTCTAGGCATGAGGAAGGAGAGAAATAATGGGAGTATGTTCCATTAGAGGATGATTTGAGAAGTTCGAGAATTGCTATGTGGGTTGGGTTGGGTCAGTTGAAGAATATGGCCAATTATGGGGAGGTAGCAAAGCAGGTGCGGTAGAAATTGAAAGCAACATTCCAAATTGTTTTGATTCGGCTGAGGACGAGAGTCCCTCGGGTCTGGAACAAGTGTGGTCTGATTTCTTCCTAAATGTGAGAGTATGGAGTTCGGAGGAGAAGAAAGTGGGATGAAGGGTGTGGATCTGCTTTAGAAATGTCCACATGTAGGGATGGAACACACGTAGAGTTTGAGAAATTTTGTATATCTCAGATGACTCTAGGGAAATTGCTCTCTTATAGACTTATACGCAGAGAGACTGTGTTTGTATACGGAATCGAAAGATCCGATTGATGTTGTGTAAAACCTATTTGTGAATGGGGAGAGCTATGCAGTATTATGGTGGAGAATGGAACTTCAGTGAGCTGAGCTGAGCTGAGCATCCGTAACACATGTATTTTATAAGCTCATCGAAAACAACCTCGTCGGAGCTGAGGAGTGCCTGGGCTGGGCAGTTATGTGAAGAGAAAGTGAATGTCCCTGATGTCAATCAATCACATTGTTTTGCAGACGGATCTTGAGCAAAGTTTTCCCGATTTCTATCAATCAGATCAGACCATGATGTCTCGGAAAGTGGACATGTTGCACCCGGACGCACGATGAGGGAGAGGGAAGGACTCTTGATAAATGATACACTGTACATATAAAAATAATGGGTCCCACATATTTAATATTATTATAAATTCAGAATTGATCTACAACAACAAAAAAAAAAAACTAGTTTGTAGTTAATGTTCTTGGTTAAATAATTTAAATGAAATTACTTAAACAGAAGAATAAATTCAAGAAAGCGATAAAGATGACACAGAGGCGTAAGTCACGAGTTCCACGAAGAGATTTTCGTGTACATCCACGTTGAGCTCCAAATCCGGATGCTCAGTACTAGTATTCAGACCACCGAAGCAAAGATCTCCCCAAAGTACACAAAGTGCCCTAAACCCTCTAGATCACTCCAAATCCGAGACTATCAAGTCACAAGTGATCAAGAGAACGAGTAAAATTGACAGTAACAAGAACATAAGAGAAATCACTGATTTTCTCTGAAGAACACGCCGAATTTTCTCTCTATTCTTCATCTCCTCCTTCGAACCCTTTTATCAGAATTGTTCTTGTCGTTCCAATTGATTTCTTGGGAATGGACTCTGCGTTTCTTCTTCCAAGACAAGCATTTATGTGCCTTGTTTGTGCCGTTGGATCACATCGAGTTCAAGGGCCAAGATTGCTTGAATATAACTTATCCCAAGATCCAACCTATGTTCTCATCAGTTGGATCGCGCCTCAGGTGTGTGGTTCTGATTGAGGGAATTTTACATGGGGACTTCATCCCAACAGATATCAATCTCAATCGTTCATTTTGTGTTAAAGGATCGGTGTTAAATACGCGGGATCCATCATTCTTGCGATTTTCTTGTGTTAAATTTGTGCGCTATATCATTTCACAGGGACTCCGAATCGTGTATTGGGAAACGTACACTTGGAAAACCGATTTGGGATGTTGGAAGGGCTGGAGCCAGGAATTTTATCAAGGGGGCCAATTTTTTTTGACTTGAACGAAGTTGGTAGAGTCTGGCTGAATCCGTTTAACTAATAATAGAGACAACTACAATTTTACACCAATAATTAACTTTTTTACAACAGAAATAAATTTAAAAGTTTGGAATTTGGTAGATTAATAACCATAAAAAATATTAAATTATTAAAAAATAATTATATTAAATAATTTTAAAATATATATATATATATATATATATTAAAAGCTAACAAAAATATATAAATTTCTAATAGAATTGGTAAAATTCCATAATGAAATGTGGCAGTGTTCATAATTTTAAATGTATATGAAATGATAAATGATTCAAATACTATAGAGATTTTGTTTGTTTTGATTTTTCAAAATAAATCTTACCAATTGAACTATACAAGCATTATGTCATGTATGTAGAGGCATGCCAATGGAATCCTATTTGCACCACCCATTGTATCTGCAGACAAAAAGCATAGAGGCGTTGATTGGAGGAAACATTTGTGAATTTCTGACGCTGTGTGGAAAGAGGCGGCAGAAACTTGGAACTTGGGTATAGAGACGCTTGAACAGAACATTGATGAGATACGCCGATTAGTTGCTTTAGACATTGTGGATATATCAAATCAATGGAGTTTGTGTATGTGGTTCAGGAGGGATGGAGTGACGGCAATTAGACTAGATGGGTGCTTGGTTACACAGCAGTGGGTGCTGAAATGGCCAGATGTGAAACAAATTGTGCTACAATATGGGTTCTCTGACCATTGCCCGATTTTGTTGAAGGAAAAACGCAATGATTGGGAACAGAAGCCACTGAAGATCCTTGATGCGTGGTCAACATGCCACCACTGCAGTCTACAGAAGGATAGTGACCAAGACAACAAAATTGGGAATGTTGGGTTGTCTAAGGATGAAAGGACTTTACCAAAGGAAGCGCGCTCAACACTTCACCTCATTCAAAAAAGAAAGTGCTCTATTGCACACCAGAAATCCCGATCTTGGAGGCCTAAACAAGGTGAGACAAATATGGTGTATTTTCACAAGTGTATCAAGAGTAGGCGAAAGAGTATGGAGATTGATGGCCATCTATTTAATGGAGTCTGGGTAGAAGACGTTTGAGTGGTGAGAACAAAAGTGAGAAATCATTTTGCTAACCATTTTAAGCGTCATTAGTGGTAGAGACTGCACTTTGAGATCCCCCCCTAGAGTTGTACTGAATAGCTTAAAGGCTCAAATGCAGTTTGGAAAGTCGTGAATAGGGATTTCCTGCGCTTCTTGAGCAATTTTCACAGAACAGGGAAATTAAAGGGGAACTTAATTGCTAATTCATGGTGCTCTGCCCCAAGATAAATAATCCATTGATGTTGGATGATATTCGCTAGTTAATTGGGCATACAAAGTCCTATCAAAATTGATTGCACGTCGGTTAGGAAAATTTATTGGCAAATTGATATCCCTACCTCAAGTAAGCATTTATCAAAGATAATTGGCAAGGGAGAACGGAGAAAAAAAAATTAACGGAGTTATAGAAAAATTTAAAAGGCAGAAATAATTTTTTAGGAGAATAATATATTTTTTGGGAGGCGAAAAATAATTTATTTGATAAACAGTTATGAAAAATAATAATTTTACCAACTCGAACAATGATAAAAAAAAATAAAAGTTACCTAATTTATTTATATAAATAATTCTCAAAATCGATTTACACTAATAAAGTAGGTTTATTAAATAGAGATGAAAAAACATAAACAAATTTATAGAACTGAATCGAGACAAAAACTGAAATAAAAAATCTAATTCAAAATAAAACACTAAACCCTAAATAAAAATTATTAATATTGTCATTGAAAGATACCTAAAAGAACTTGAAATAAAAATTAAATTAAAAAAACTAAATAAAATAACTAAAATAAAAAATAAAAATAAAAATATATTTTTTTTTTTTGTGGGGGGGGGGGGGGACACAGGAGGCTGCGTCCGCCCTTGGCAATTGGTTGATATCATAGTCATCACAAAGTTGTGGATTCGCACAAAAGAGAACAAAAGTGTCTACAGATGAAAGTTGACAATAGCTAAAGCATCCGATACAGTGGATTGGCAGCTTTTAGGGAATATGACACAACGAATGGATTTCTCGAATAAATTGTGTGGATGGATTAAGGAGTGCTTGATGACCACACGTGTATCTATCTTGATAAATGACAGTTATATGGAAGAATTTTAGATGGAATGTGGGCTTCGTAAAGGGGAGCCTATAGCTCCTTTCTTATTTATAGTAATAGCCAAAGGTCTCCACCTAATGCTCAAGCAAGCAAAATGACAAGGATTTTTTGATATGTCAAACTTGTGGCAAAATCTCACACCAACTCAAGATTCAAAAACAAGATCTAAAATGGACAAATTTGTTGTGCTTTCGCCTAAAGACAACTTGTGTCAACCAACGAGAAGTTACAATTTATGTAACCGAGAACGCCACCCAACAATCCCCTAAAAGCAACTTGTGCTAAACAAGAATTAAGGATAAGTACTTTGAAGGAACGTGTCACTTGACTCAAAGAGAAAAGATAAGTAAAAAATTGGTTTAAAACCAAAAGAGAATACTAATCTCACAAAATTGAATAAATATCAATGTGTATTACATATCTTGGGCCGTGCCCCTTATATAGAGGGTTAAGGGTCCAAAATTTGGGACTAGTTCCCCACTAGGAATCTAATTATAACTAGATAAACATAATTAAAAAGATTCCTAATCTATTAGGTATGTATAAGGAAATATCAAGTTTAGATAAGTGATCATTGGATAAGAAAAGAATCATTTTGGATGATTTTTTGGGAAGAAACTTCCTTATGCATTGAATCATTGGACTTGATCTTATTTTCACTTGTCCTTAGACTCCAAAAACCACTCCACACGTGCACTATTCATTTTGGCTTGCTTCTTGGGCCATGACTTAGATCATGGTAATGGACCGGACTTCTTCAATTGGATCGTGGGGCCCACTAAGCATAAATGGGCCTTAGGGTACATTTCCCTCTTCTAGAGCCCAAACTCCTTGAATAATTAAATTTAAAGCCTCTTTGAATTTCTTGGCTCTTAGCCGTGTGATTGGCCTTGCTTGAAACCTTAATGGATCACGACTTGCAACCACCATCTTGCCATCTTTGGTCTCTCCATTGGGCTCCATTTGCATGACCTCTTGGTTCACGCCATTAGTAGGTTTGGGTGCAACTTGAGTTGCATCATTCTCCCATTCTTGGAAAGGATTTGTCTTCAAATCATCACCTACATAAAAAGGAAGTAAGTCAGTAACATTGAAAGCGGCACTAACATTATACTCACCGGGTAGATCCAATTTGTAGGCGTTGCCATTAATTTTGGCGACCACTTGGAACAGTCCATCTCCTCTTGGCATGAGCTTCGATTTTCTCTTTACTGGGAACCTTTCCTTTCTCAGATGCAGTCATACCCAATC
Source organism: Pinguicula moranensis (assembly GCA_028565015.1). Lineage (NCBI taxonomy): Eukaryota > Viridiplantae > Streptophyta > Magnoliopsida > Lamiales > Lentibulariaceae > Pinguicula > Pinguicula moranensis. Next base: position 9,199 of record JAOWBN010198940.1, on the reverse strand, counting down.
ACCTGGTTCGAAAGTCACCTTTGTTGCCCTTGTTGGCCTGTTTGGTGTATTGAGATGTTCTCTTCTCAATATTAGCTTGTGCCTTTTCATGATTGGTCTTCACAAATTCACCATTTTTTTCCATCTAAATTCAATCTTTCACTCAAAGGTAAAAGAATTAAATCCATAGGAGATAAATGATTGAAACCATAAACAATTTCAAAAGGTGAATATTGTGTAGCTGAATGAATACCTCTATTGTATGCAAATTCAATAGGTGGTAAACATTCTTCCCAAGTTTTCAAATTTTTAGATATCAATGCATGAAGCAATATTCCTAAGGTCCGTATTGACAACTTCAGCTTGGCCATCAATTTGGGGATGACAAGTAGTTAAAAATAACAACTTAGTCTCTAACTTATACCGCAAAGTTTTTTCAAAAGTAACTTAAAATTTTCGCATCCTTGTCAGACACAATAGTCCTAGACACACCATGCAATCTAACAACTTCTCTAAAGAATAGATCAAACATGAGAAGCATCATCAATTTTGTGCCAAGGTATAAAATGAGTCATTTTTTTTAAACTTATCAACAACAACAACAAAAATAGAATCCCTCCCCTTCTTAGACCTTGATAACCCCATAACAAAATCCATTGAGATATCAATCCATGGTTCATCAGGAATAGGTAAGGGAGTGTACAATCCATGGGGGTTCAATCTAGATTTAGCTAACTTACATGTCACACATCTATCACATACACGAATAACATCATGCTTCATGTTAGGCCAATAAAAATGATCTTGCATAACATCATAAGTTTTGGCTATCCCAAAGTGTCCCATTAATCCTCCACCATGAGCTTCTTTTACAAGTAGCTCTCGCATAGAACACATAGGCATGCATAAACGATTTTCACGAAAAAGAAACCCATCATGCCTATAAAACTTCTCAAAACCACCCTTTTCACATGCCAAATAAGCCTTGCTAAAGTCGTGATCAGCCTCATATAAACCCTTAATATGCTCAAAACCAAGTAATTTAGTATCTAACATTGAAATACGGGAGTACCTTTGAGAAAGGGCATCCGCAACCACATTCTCCTTACCATGCTTGTATTTGATCACATAGGGAAAGGTCTCAATAAACTCGACCCATTTAGCATGTCTTATGTTTAGCTTTTGTTGGCTCTTGAGGAGCTTCAAGGACTCATGGTCCGTGTTGATATGAATCCTTGCCGAACTTGTGGCAAAACCCCACACCAATTCAAGATTAAAAAACAAGATCTAAAAGGGACGAATTTGTTGTGCTTTCGTCCGAAAACAACTTGTGTCAACAAACGAGAAGTCAAGATTTATGTAACTGAGAACGCCACCAAATGGGGTTTTGTGATATAGACTTCTTATATTTGCCTAAGCAGTTATTGTATGAGTTATTTTCCTTTGTATATACACAATTAACTGATTTTGAATGTATCAAAGATGCTTATGCTCAGGTATTTGATTTGGGAGATGCACGTATATTGCTTGATAATCTTCTTTCTAATGAACATGCAAAGCCTAAATCTAGGGCTGCTTATTTGGAAATCGAAAATCAAAAATTTCTATTTTCGAAAATTTCCGTTTCCGAGTTCCATTTCCATAGTCTTATTCGGTATAATGGAACGGAAATGGAACTGAAATTTCCTTCCAAACTGAGTTCGGAACGGAAATGGAAATAGGCGATCGGAAATGGAAATTTTCGATTTCCATACTCAATTTGATTTTAGTTGGAAATGGAATCGGAAATGGAAATGGAATTGGAAATGAAACGTTTTTTACTCCAAAATACAATGAACAGTAATCGGAAATGGAAATGGAACGTTTTTCACTTCCAAACATAATGAATAGTAATCGGAAATAGAAATGGAATTGGAACGTTTTTCACTTCCAAACACAATGAATAGTAATCGAAAATTGGAAATGGAAATGGAAATTTCCATTTCCATTTCTAATCGGAAATTCGGAAATTTTCGTTCCATTTCCTATTCTGATTTCCGATTCCGAACGGAAATAGGATAATTCGGAATGGAAATGGAATGGAAATTTCCTTCCGAACTGAGTTCGGAACGGAAATGGAAATGGCCATTTCTGAGGAAATTTCCGAATAAGCACCCCTACCTGAATCTATTTGTTCATCACAAATTTCTACATTGAGTTTGCATATGAATTCCTTTCTGCAATTGCTATCACTTGGTTTTGAAAACAAAAACGAATTATTTGCTCGAAATTCAATTTGTTTTGATGTGTTTGATGCATGGGAAAGAATGATAATTAAGAGGCATAATAGATTTCAGTTTCATGAGATTGATTTAGATGTGCCAAAGCTTTCAAAAATGTGGACTATTTGTCATGATTGATATTGCATTTCTTAGTTGTGATTACATCAAGAAAGTAGATTGCATGTGACGAGTTCCATCATGATGCAGTCTTGTTACTTAAATTGAATGATGAATGCTTGATAGAACATGTTGAGATTGTCACAATGTTAGGAATTGAGCATGTGTATTTCGTTACACATCATTTAGAAATAGATTTTGGTAACAAGTTTGATGCATTGACACGTGGTAAGCCTTATGGAGTTCGATTGCATGAATTGTGTGTAATTATAAGTCCATGGCATGAGTTCCTCGTGAGAAGAGTTTATGATGGTGATGCGATTGGAATGACTCTAGAATTCTTGCATAATCATTGCATTATTTATCATTTGATATTTGTTGGTAAGTCATGCTAGTTTAAATTGTTCTTTAACGAAATTGAATTGCATGACATACCATGGATTATTGCTTGGAAGCATGTACAATGTTGGGATTATTTTTGCGATACTTCATAGAAAGGGGTAAATTAATTCATTATTTTCTACCAGTTGGGTACTACGTATTGCAACTAAGTTGTCATCATTTGAATTTGCTTCTGGATTTAGGTCATTGTTGGAATTGAAGTTTGCTTCTATATCTTTGAGAGTACGTGTGAGCTTAGGTTGCAAAGGGAAGACAGAGCTCTTTCATAAGAAGGGGCAAATGATCATAAAAATTAGCACGCTACATTTTGTTTGTCAACCCAACATGGGATTCAAGAGGATAGTGTTTGAAACAGGTGATGGGATGTTGTTTCATTGCAATAATGTAAAAGGGCGTTCAAGTGTTCAACGTTGGAGAGACACATCTTCCAAACTTGACCTAAAAGATAAATATGGTGATCACATGAGTTTTAATAGTATTGAGAAACTTTCGTTTGCTGCAGGTTTGGATTTGAGGACAAATTCTTTTCAAAATGGGGAGAATGATGCAACCCAAGTTGCACTCAAGCCCAAACAAGAGGTCCATGACCCCAAGGATGGAGAGGACAAGCCTATGATGTCCAGTGAAGGTGGAAAAGAATTTGAGAAGGCAATGAAGCCGGCCAAACAACATGTTCCATTAATTATGTTCGATGGGCCTAGCACAAGGATGGGGCCTAAGAAATTCAAGGAGTGTATGAATGTAAAGCTCAAGGAAATGTGGGCTAAAAATATGACATTTGGAATTTTTGGACAGCACGACCCAAAATCGTTAAATGGGCCCCATGACCCAATAAGGAAGACCCGGCCCATTATGGTTCAATGTCTAGCCCAAGAGGTGAAGTCCATGGCCCAAACCATCATGGAGAAAGACCTACAAATGTGTAGGAAAGAGAAGGAGGAAAGAGAAAATTGGAAAAAAAAAGGAAAGGTCCTACAATTTAAAGATTTTGTCTCCTTACCTAAGGAAAGATGTTCCCCTGACAACCAACACTCATTTATCTATTAAAGAAGCTTCCTTACAAGACCGAGACTCCTAAGGAAGCTAAAAGACATGTTTTTAAGTAGAAGGAAATTACCTTGGTAAATAAAGAAAGATTCCTAGATTAGTTAATTCTTTCCTAGGTAAATTTATTTCTTTCCTAGTCTTTATCTACTAGTTTTAGACTTGTATTAGGAGAGTAAAACCGTGCCCTCTCACCTATAAATAAGGAGGGGACGAATTCTTGAAAAAAAAGTTGTTTTATGAAGTTTTTTTTTACGTTTTTACATATTTTGAGAATTGTATTATCTTTTGGTTTTAAACCATCTTCGACTTATCATTTCTCTTCGAGTCAAGTGGCGTCGTTTTAAATAACTTATCTTTGATTCATGGTTGATACATTGGTTATTTTCAGGGGGCTCGGTTACAATTTTTGTGACTTCTCATTGGTTGACATAAGTTGTCTTCAGGCGAAAGTACAACAAATTTGTCCCTTTTAGATCTTATTTTTAAATCTTGAATTGGTCTGCTCTTTTGCCACAAGTTCGGAAAGGATTCATATCAACTTGGGAGCTCCAATTGATCTTCAGCTCCTTTGGATGTCGTCTTATGTTCTTGTGAAACTTTAGGCGTAACACGGGTTGCATCAATAGGTTCTTCACCACATGTCACTTGGTTACATTCCTTGATTGATCCCTTGAGCCATTTTTCCCTAACTTCCATTGTTGGCCCCGTAGGGGACATCCATGGGTCTCGTGTCATTCCATCCTTGTGGTGTGCACCTTGGATCACGTCATAGGAACCCTTGATCTCATCAAACATGTCCTCATTAATAGGAAAGAATCTAGTTTGGATAGGAATAAAACCAGTCTAGATCAGTGCTAATTAAATAACAACCTAATCTAAAGATTTGGATAAAAAAAATTGTCTTTGGATAAGGAAAAGTTTCTTTGGATAAGAAAGGAATCCTTCTGGATAATTTTCGGGGAGAAACTTCCTTATCTATTAAATCCTTGGACTTGGTCTTGTTTTCACTTGTCCTTGGACTCCACAAACCACCAAAAATATGCACTATTCACTTGGGCTTGTTTCTTGTGCCATGACATGGATTTTGGTAATTGGCCGGGCCACTTGAGGTGGGCCATCGGGCCCACTAAGCATAAATGGGTCGTGGTCTCCTCTAGGCCAAGCTTCTTGGATCATCAAGTTCAGACTCCATGCTCATCTAGGACTCCTTGTTAGACTAGGACTCCTTGGTGGATTAGGACTCTTTGGTGGATTATGACTCTTTGGCGAATTAGGACTCCTTATTGAAATGGGATTCCTAGTCGAGCTTTAGGACTCCTTGTTGGATTAGAACTCCTTGTTGAGCTAGGACTCGCTACGGGTTTAGGACTCTTTGTTCGATTAAGACTGCTTGTTTGATTAGGAATCCTTGTTGAGCTAGGATGCTCTCTGGGATTAGGACTCTTTTGGATTTGCCATGCTACCCTCCAAATGCGTCATGGGCCTCGAACACCTCGAATATCTACATCAGCCACATTCAAAGATCTGATCATCTTGTAACTTGTACCTAGGTTCACTTTAGACGCCACTAAACTTCAAGTGAAGAAAAGATAAGTCTAAGAGCCTTTATAAAGAAAAGGAGGAACACACCGCACAAGTTATTTTCAATCATCAAAAGCTCAGTAAAATGAGTTCAAGGGAGGCCTATTAATAGGCTCTTACACGTTTGAAATGAAAAGGTACTAATGAATGGATGCATTTGATGCAACCCAAGTTGCACCTAAGCCCAAACAAGAGGTCCACGATCCCAAGGATGGAGAGGACGAACCCATGATGTCCATTGAAGGTGGAAATGAACTTGAGAAGTACATGAAGCCCGCTAAAAAATATGATCTACTCATTATGTCCAATGGGCCTATCACAAGGGCGAAATCTAAGGAATTCAAGTGGGTCATAAATGGAAAGTCAAAGATATGTGGGCTGAAAATATAACATTCGGAATTTTTGGACCCCACAGCCCAATTATGAAGACCTAGACCATTAAGGTTCAATGTCTAGCCCAAGAGGGGAAGTCCAAGGCCCATTCCATCATAAATAAAGAGCTAAAACGTGAATGAAAACAAAGCTGGAAAGGGAAAATTGGAAAAAATGAGAGTTCCTACAGTTTAGGGATTTTGTCTCCTTAGCTAAGAAAATGTGTTCCCTACACAACCAACACTCCTTTGTCCATTCAAGAAGCTTCCTTACAAGACCAAGACTCCTAAGGAAACCAAAAAACATGTGGCCTAACTTTGCTTCATAGCCTAGGACATGTTTTTGGTCCAATATCTATCATTAATTAGTTTCCTAGTTACTTTAAAATTCCCTTATTAATGGTGCACGAATTTTATTCAAACTCTAGGATTAGCCATGCCTATATAAAGGCCTTAACATCCTTTGTATTGGGCCAAGTTTTGAATTGAGTTTTGTGAGATTAGTATTCTCTTTTGGTTTTAAACAATTCTTCGGTTTATCTTTTCTTTTCAAGTTAAGTGGCGTCGTTTTAAAGAACTTATCCTTAATTCTTGGTTGATGCACTGGTTATCTTCAGGGGTTATTTGATGGCTTTCTCTGTTACAATTTTCGTAACTTCTTGTTGGTTGACACAAGTTGTTTTCAGGCAAAAGCACAACAAATTCGTCCCTTTTAGATCTTGTTTTTTGAATCTTGAATTGGTGTGGGGTTTTGCCACATGTTCGGCAAGGATTCATATCATTTGGTATCAGAGCCAGGTTTAGGACATTTTTTCCCCTATCATACACGTTCAGGTTGCATAGCTCATTGGTATCTTAGAGGTCGAAATTTGTTTGATAGTTTATCTTTAATTTCCTTTTTTTGTTCAATTTTTGAGTTACCTTGGTGATTATTAAAAAAAAATCGTTCAAAAATAAATAAATAAAAAAATTCGATTAAAAAAAGCAGGAGCAAGGGGATCTAATTTTTAAAAAAAGGAAAAGAAATTAGAGATCCTCAAAATATCGCTTAATCGAAATTAGTACAACTAGCAAGAGATCTATTCAAATTGAGTTGTTTTTATTTGTTTGGAGTCTTCAAAAGTTGGTCACAAGTGGAGTTCTTTATACTCAAACCCGAGACCGCCGACCCTTTTTCAGTCCTTGAAAGGATAGTTCTTCTTTTGTAATTCTCAATCTTGAATCAAGTTCCAGTCCATTCCGTATTGTCGTTTGGCTTGAGGTGAAGGTTTGAGTTGAAGTTGGCTAAAACCATACTGAGAGTACTTGAGAGGTAAAAGGCAGAGTGGTGAGATTCAAGAGAGGGTAAAAGCCAAATTGAGTGATCAACTTTTGAGTGCATACACGTGAGGGAGTGGTGGGTATTTTTACTAACCTTTTTTTTGTGTGCAGGTACAACATGTCTCAAGGAGCCAAAACCCTAGCTAGATCACTTAGAGAAGATAACCCTTATAGAACCCTTCTGAAGGAGGTACTAAAACTGTAAGCAAGTTATGAGAGAAAGGTGTGCGTGATGGATGATCCAAAGAAGGTTGAAACAACTAATGTCACTTCTCCTGGTAATTCTACAACTTCTAGAAATCGTGCTCGTGATATTAGGTGCACCACATGCCAAGGATATGGACACACCTTCATTCAATGTCCGAATGGTAAGGAGATAGAGTTGGACATTCAAAGGACGCCTAGGAGGAAGAAGAGCACCATTAGTGCAACACCACAATCCAACAAGTTGACATAACTAAGATTGTTCGTGATATTCAGCAACAGAAGATGCAAGTCATTGATGCAACACACATTCTTGAGGTAAAAAGTATTGATGTTATACCATCCATGAGAGATGTACCACCTCTTGACAGTGTTTGTAATATTCAGTTAGAAGATGTGCAACTTGTAAAAGTTGAGCATGATCTCAATGTGCAAAGCATCAATTTTGAAATTGTAATAGTTAATGAAAGTCAAGAAAAAGAAAGAGAGATTGAGATGACGAGAGAAAAAGAAAGAGAGATTAAAAATATGAGACAAAAAGAAAGAGAGATTGAAAAGATGAGAGAAAAAAAAGAAAGAAAGATTGAGAGTCATAAAAATATGAGAGAAAAAGAGGTATTGAGAGAAAAATTAAGTTAAAAAAGTGAGTTGTGTGAAAAAAGTGAGGAAAATATAATGAGAGAAAGAGTGAAATACTTAGCCCAAAAGAGTGAGGATAAAAGATTTTTGATTCCTATTGAGCCTATAATTGTATCTACATACAAAGAAGCTTTGTTATATACTAACAAACTTGTTGGTACCCCGCCGAGCGAAATTGTTTCTCTTGTGCAAGAATCTGCGAATTCTTGCAGTTTATTGTCCATCCAAGAGAATGACCCTGTTGATTTCATGATTGGAGACTTTGATCAAGACCATGGTTTGCATAAGAACAAACACAAGGTGATCAAAGCACTTTGGATGCAAGAAGATGGATCGTTTAATCAGAGGCTTGTGCGTGAATGCAAGAAACCGTGTGCAGATTTTGGTAAGAAAGTTAAGGTGAAAGGTGCATCATCCTTAAGGTATTCTTCACATTCTTTCGTAGTTACACCATTACTTGATTGTGAATTCTTTCAACATTGCTATGCACAAGGTTTTAATTTTGGTAATGTATTAGATGCACATGGAAAGATAGTGTTTTGTGATTACTATATAGACTTCTTATACGTGCCTAATAAGTTATTGCATGAGTTATTTTCCTTTGTAGATACACCATTACCTGATTTTAAGTACATTCTAGATTGTTATGCTCAGGGATTTGATTTTGGAGATGCATACATGTTGTTTGATAAGCTTCTTTCTGGGGAACATGCAAAGCATGAATCTATTTGTTCATCACAAATTTCTACAGTGAGTTTGCGTATGAATTCCTTTGTGCAATTGCTATCACTTGGGTTTGAAAACAAAGAGGAATTATTTGTTGAAAATTCAGTTTGCTATGACGTGTTTGATACGTGGGAAGGGATGACAATTAAGAGGCAAAATAGATTTCAGTTTCATGAGATTACTACATTTCTTAGTTGTGATTACATCAAGAACTTTGATTCCTATAATCTTGAAATCGATTATATAAGTGCATGTGATAAGTTCCACCTTGATACATTCTTGTTGCTTAAATTGCATGATGAAAGTTTGACAGAACATGTTGATGTTTTCATCATGATAGGAATGGAGCATGTTGTTGCATATCGTTTGGAGTCTTATTTTTGTATTCAATTTGATGCATGGACATGTGATAAACCTTACGTAGTTCGATTGCCTGAATTGTGTGTATTTATAAGTCCATGGCATGAGTTCCTTATGAGAAGAGTTTATGATGGTGATGTGATTGGAATGACTCTAGAGGTCTTGCATGATCATTGCATTACTTATCATTGG
>JAOWBN010198930.1:0-14952 GCA_028565015.1 Pinguicula moranensis | reverse complement strand
GGCCTCTTTGTATAATTATGAGGGTAAGGCCGCGTACATCTGACCCCCCAGACACCAACTTAGTTGGTAATATACTGTGTACGTTGTGAGTGAGCAACGGACACTGTCAGTCCGCTACCATTATCCAATCCTACTTTAGTTTATATCGTTTCTTGGCAATGACCTTATTTTCTTCCTCACAGATGTTACAACCAAACTTATACCGTGAACTGTTTGAATCATCATCCTCGTACGCTATGTTCAAAGATAACAAAATACTACCAAACTTGCTCCTCCCTGTCAGTGTCCAGTAATGTCCATAAGGTGTTTGATGCGCTTCAAAGGACAAGCTGTTAAGCGTTGCCATATTGGCACCCTTGATCTCTATGTATATTATTTTGCAATTCTAGATCAGATGTAATGAATTATAAGACAAAATATGTCTTTGTAATTGTCTCCAATCTATTTGATTGTAGTAATAAATTGGCACCCTTGATCTCTATGTATATTATTTTATATTAATTTATTTTTTGCATTGAATACATTAGTTTTATATATTATGAGAAAATATGAATTTCTCGAGATAAAAATAATGTTGATACATTAATGTGAGAAAACAAAATTACTTTTTTGTAGTAATATATCTGTTTCGTTATATTAATGGACAAATATTGGACAAAAGATTTTGTTCTGCTATGTTAGTGGAACGATGTTAGGGCATTTTTTTCGTTAATTTTTGTTATGTTATGATTTATGTTACTTTAATTTTGGTTAATAAAATCTTATATTTAAAATTTATTGTTTTACAATATTTATCATTAAACCTATTTATTCGGTATGTTACTTTATGTTTGTCTAATTATTTATGTATATTATTTTTATGTATTTTTTATGTATTTTTTTTATAATGTAAAAAATGATTATTTAATTAATAATAATAATTTTTTATTATTTTAAAAAAATAAATAACGGATTTAATGGATAACCAACATAGGAAAATGGACAAAAAATGAAAAAAAATCTTTCCAGTTTCGGATTCCTAAAAAATAAAAATTGCAACGGCCCAGCTTTAACTATGGGCCGAACCATTAAATATAATGGGCCTTTGGTTCACGCACTTTCATTCAGCGATGTGAAAATCCCTAGAACTAGAAGCCGCTCACTTTCCATTAAAGCTTTTGTTGCTGGTGAGGACTCATCGAAGCGGCGACAGCAAATGGGTCTGTTCTCCGATCTTCTTCCATTGCTCAGTTCTGATTCAACGTCTCAACAGCATTGCTTATATGTTGAGAATTTTCGATGTTTTTTTCTGTTTTCAGGTGCTTACACATACGTGTCGGAGATATGGAAGAAGAAACAATCGGATGTTATGCGATTCTTGCTGAGGGTGCGTTGTTGGGAGTACCGACAGCTTCCCGCTGTTGTACGTGTCACTCACCCCACCCGCCCAGACAAGGCCCGCCGCCTCGGATACAAAGCCAAGCAGGTTTGTTTTCCCTCGAATCTTCGTGCTTGTTTGGCATTCGCTTTATATTCGGATATCTGGTTTACGGGTGGTAATTTGATTGCCGGATTCTGGTTTGGGTTTAGGAACTAGCGAGATTTGATTGTTTTATGAAAATGGATTTTAGAATGAGATTTCAATGCTGTTGGCTTCAATGTTTGATTTCGTAAATGGAATCTCGTCTGATGTAGTTAAGTGTTTCTGAAGTTGAATTTTAGAATTGCAGTTAAGAGTTGTAAGTTGGAATTATATTGTGGAATTGTATGATTGTAAACTAAAATTACCGCTTTTATGGAGACTGTTCTGTTATTTGATGTCAATGTAGACAAGCAAAAATATTTTGCTTGTGTAGATAACTGGTGACTTTCATGTCTGAATGTTTTTTTTCAGTTTTTCTGGCTATTCTACCCGTTTCTACCTATTTATGCCCACTAACACCTTCATTATAACCACTGTAGTTTAGTGTTCCATCCTTCCAATCTGATCCTATAATGATTATCTAGTTTCATTTCATGCTGGAATGTGTATTGTTCTTTTATTATTTCTTCCTGCATTAGTATGGCTTAAATTGACGCTTCTTATTGTATGTTTTGCTGTGGTTGTAAGTTTAGATTTGTCAATCATATGATTGGTTTCTTTCAGGGATATGTGATCTACCGCGTCCGTGTTAGACGTGGTGGAAGGAAGAGGCCAGTGCCCAAGGGTATTGTGTATGGTAAGCCTACCAACCAGGGTGTTACTCAACTCAAGTTCCAGCGCAGTAAGCGATCAGTGGCAGAGGAGCGTGCTGGTAGGAAACTTGGTGGCCTTCGGGTTCTTAATTCTTACTGGATCAATGAGGTACGCACTTTATTCCCTTGCCCAACTTGTTAATTTTGAGCGACTGTATTCACACATGTTTTCACGTTCCTTGTTTGTTAATTCTGTTTGCAGGACTCAACCTACAAGTACTTTGAGGTTATTCTGATTGATCCTGCTCACACTACAGTTCGCAACGACCCACGAATCAACTGGATCTGCAACCCAGTCCACAAGCACAGGGAACTCCGCGGGCTTACCTCCGCTGGAAAGAAATACAGAGGTCTTAGAGGAAGAGGTCATTTGCACCACAAAGCCAGACCCTCAAGAAGGGCTACCTGGAAGAGGAACCAGACCTTGTCTCTTCGTCGATATCGTTAATCAGATCGAACGCTGCAATCGCTGTAGAAGATTTGTTATATTAGTTCTGTTTGAGGTTTTGCTGCAACTTCCAGAGAAGTTGAATCTCATTTTTGTTAAACGTCTTGTTGATTCTGAATTCAGGAAAATGAATATCTTCGTCAAGTATTGTGCTTTCGTGTTTTTCATTCAATGCCATTCTAAAACTGTTTTTCTGTGTCTGCTTCAGAGGTGTGCAAGCGGATCTCTTTGGGTCTGGATCCGGCCCAGACTTGGACCCAATGGATATGGGGGTTCAACTTGAATTATGAGTCTGGATTCGTGCTTGCGAAACAGGCTGGGCTTGTGTTTTTGAAGTTTGTGCTTGGAGGATTCAAACTTGAGTTACTACTGATAACAAAACTTCCAGTTTTCATGTCTCGTGCGTGTCAAGTCTAACCTGAGATACTATTGGATCCAAAAATTGGACATTGGACTTGGATCCTGTTGGTCGAGGGACTCAAGGACTCGAGATGGGTCCGGTCCGGTTGGATTCCAGTGAAAGTGAACACCTCTGATCAAACTGCTCTTTCTTGTGACCAATTGTACATTTGTCCACAGCCCAAACTCTTGGATTCTTTGATGTAAAACTATTTATTTGGAAGAAAAACAAATTGCCTTGAATCCTGTAGGTTAGCCTAGTAATGGGTGATTGAAATTTTCAGAATAGAGGCTTCGGTTTTAATTCACTCAATCCTCGGCCCCCTTCGTAGAACTATAAGCCCATAGTTTAAGTTGTTCATGTGTGGGGGACGTCAGATATGGGTCTCTTGAATTAGTCGGATCCAATATAGTTTCGGACATTATTATTACAAAAAAAATGCCGTGAAACTCTTTATGTCCTTTCTCATACCTATTGGCTTATTGGTCCCAATTCACATTGAAAACTAGGAAATGCTGAAATGCATCCCCAACCCACCAATATAATTGTAAGCTTTGTAAGCGTGATAGAAAAAGTAAAGGCCTCTTATGATTAAAGATTCTGAATTTTGATACTTGATAGTGCTGCACAACACAATATGAAAGGCGAAAAGTGTTTCCATCTTACGAAACAGTATCATGGGATTTTGAAATTTTTGTTAAAAGGGTAAAGTGTTGAGTGCACTTGGCATTTGATCCTTGATTCAGAATGTGGCTTGTTTAAGGGGGTGTTTTGTGCAGCCTTCTTAGGCTTATAATTGGCTTATAAGAATATTTTTTCAAAAAATTAGGAGTTATTTTTTGATAAAATATGCTTATAAACCAATTATAATTTTAAGAAGGCTGCGCAAAACAGGGGCTAAGTAGATAAGGGTGACGGAGACAGGATCCCGAAAAATTTCGTATCAAGGGCCGAGAGTGAGCCAAATTATATATATTTTTTACTATATTAAGGGCATGTTTTGTACATATATTTCTTTTTCATTTTGCCTCTACTTTTGATTTTTCTTTTAATTATCTTCCTTCATTTAATTTTATAATTTTTGACTATTTAAGAAAATTATGAAAAATAGAAAAACTTATAGAAATAGTATTTTTAATCAAATTTTTAAGATAATTAAATAATTTTTATTTATTTACAAAATTGTTATTAAAATGGGAAGTGGAAAAGAAAAGTAAGCTAATACTTTGATTGGAAAGAAAAAAAGTAAGAGAAAAGCATAAGTGAAGTTTAAAAATATTATTTTAAAATAATATGAAAATAAAAATAAAAATAAATCTTATTTTTAAGAGGTATGAAATAAAGTTTATATAACAATATTAAAAATCTTAAAAATTCATTAAAACTTAAAAGTCTTGGTATTCCATAGGCACAGTACGTGGTTTCACCCATGACCACATACACATCCGCCCGTGCTAGACGACACTTGTATTTTGTGTGGAAAATGATTATTTGAATTGTTCATGACTTCATGGACTTAGCCCCTGTTTTGTGCAGCTTTCTTAAAATTATAATTGGATTATAGCACTTTTTTTAAAAAATAATTCATCATTTTTTTGAAAAAAGATTTTTATAAGCCAATTATAAGTATAAAAAGGCTGCACAAAATACCCCTTAATATATCACAATTAATTATTAAAAAAATATCACAATATTAAGAAAAAAATCCAATACTGTTTGCTATCCTAACTGCTCGTGCATGTGTAACAAGTTCTGCTGACGGCTCATCAAAATGTGTAACAAAGTTCTAATTAATGGAAAGAATTGATAATTTAATGGCTTTAACGTGATTTTGAGTGAGCATTCCAAATAAGGTATAAATAAATGTTATTTGTATCTCTCGTCTCTTGCTTTCGAATTTTCAAATCATTTGTTTGTCTATAAACTAACTGCTAAATTTTATAACTAAAGCAGCTTTATTTAACATGAATGGCATCATGGAATTTGACATGCAATCATGAATTGGGACCCGATTAAGTTTAAATTTCCTTTTGATAATCATTGACTACCACAACGGGAGTGCAGATAGTCCTCAATTGGCATGCTAGAGTAGAAACTTGAACCCTTTAGTTGGAGAAATGATATAGGGCACGAACTAGGTCAAGCACGAACCCCACGACAGGGGTTTTTTGACCAAAATATCCTTGTGTTGAACACTGACACGGTGTTCAACACAGAGGTATTTTGGTCAAATACCCCAATTCGTGGGATTCGTGCACATGCCCATTCGTGCCCTATATCATTTCTGGTTCTAAAAAAAGAAGAAATCAACAAATTCTCCTTTTCAAGATGACTTCACGCCATGATAACCCATGCCATAATGATAAATTGATAAGATTGATTTGATTGATGTCATCATTATATCATATAAATCGATTCTCAATCTAATTTCTAAGCATACGTACCATCATGTCTGGAATTGATAGTCCCACTATTTCTTCCTAATCAGTTTGCACCCAAAAAATAAAGTATCAGAGCTTTCATAATCAATTCACACGAAAAGCCAAAAATCACAACTAATTATTTAATTCTAATTTTGAATCCTAGTTGGAATAGGAGAACTGAAAAGGAGGAACCACGAAATTATAAGAGATATAAGATTTTGATTCATCCGATTGTGCTAGTTGGAGAGGATTCACAAATACAGAAATAACTCTACAAATAAAGTAAACAAGAATTACCTCTCATGGTTGTCATCTTAAATCTTCAACAGCTTCAAAACTCAAGGATCTTACAATCGTACGAATCTTCCTCTCCCGAAGGAAACCAGTCAGGCTAAAGGATTTCTTAGATTTGACAATCATGTGACCTTGGAGGTATTTATTTAGCATAATCCATTAATGAGCAGACCCTTTACTGCTTAACTTTCTGACCATAGGTAAGTGATATTGGATTTGGCCCAATTAAATTCAATCTCACAAGTCCATATCATTGATCAGTCCAATTAAGTGAAGCTCTTTAACTTATTTTGTTTTGACTTCAAAATAATTTAAAACAAAATAAGCTTTAAAATAATTTTTTTGTAAAAATAGCTTTAAACAAAATTATTTTCCAACAAGGCGGACCATCTCAAAGTCGTGCTCGTGGTAAATGCTAGAGCTAATATTGTTATAATCGATTAACTGGGTACAAAATTTTAATAAGAGTAACCCACAATCATTCATAATGACATAACTTTATTGGTTACAGGACATATTTGTTGCAGGGACTAAGACTTCATCAACTACAATAGTCTGGACAATGATGGATCTCATGAGAAACCCACAAGGTAGACATAAAGAACAACAATAGTGCGTTGAATCGGAGCAGAAAAAGGAACAATAGATGAAAAGGATCTTCCCAAACTCACATATTTGAAACGTGTCATAAAAGAGTCACTTAGACTTCATCCGCTGGCACCATTACTACTTCCCAGAGAAACCACCATGAAGTGCACTATAGGTGAAAAATATGAAATCCCAGAGAAAATGAGAGCTCTGATGTTTGCAATTAGACTTGTTCGTGTTCGTGTTCGAGACTTTTTATCTAAAATTATTCATTAAAATAAAATTTTCCGTTTTAGTCGGAGCGCCATTTCATGAACAAAAGGAAGGCTATAACCTATAGCAGCCTTTATCTGAATCTCAAATGTAGTAAACCCACTTTTCTATACGATTGCATCCGCTAACAAGTTGAGGTAGTATTTCTGGCTTAAAATATCTTCAATTTTTGCCGCTAGCCCCACGGTTTGCGAAATAGCCCGCAATGTTGTTCCCTTCGCGGTACTAATGTTGTACTTGTATCCGTAGACCTGTTGATAGAGCCATGAACTCATTCCAAAAATCCCAGAGATACCATGGTGTGGAACTGTTGCTCTGAATCCATCCTGCTCGGAGAGTGGAGTCAGTCTCTAAGATGATGCTTTCCCATCTTTTTTCCTTGCATACCCGAATGCCTTCGATTGCCGCCTGCAGCTTTGCTTCATTATTTGTGCCTTGTCCAAACAATGAAGAGAAAGCATCTAGATAATCGTCGTTTGAGTCTCTTATGATACCTCCTCCACCCAAAAGCCCCGAGTTGCCGCAGCTGCTACCATCAGAATTCATCTTGATCCAGCCTATAGGAGGTTTCTGCCATTTGATAATCTTTGCACGCTGCCTATCACTCCACCGAACTTGTATGTTCAAATTCTGTAGTATGTTGTTATCATAAGCCTGCGTATAAAAAACCTTGTTAGCCAGTTCAGCTGCAGAATTTATCAGGTTGCGTACCTCTCTCCATAATTGATTTGACGTGTGTTTGGAGCCTTCGTAGCATTCGCGACATCTGCAAGTCCACAATATCCAAGTTAGTATGCCAGGAATTATTGAAGAAATAAAACCTGTTAGCCCTGTCCACTTCCTCATTGTCGCCCATTGCGTGATTCAATTCCTCCATGATACTACACTCACAAAATTAAAATCTGTCACGGTAGCTGCTCTGCTCAATAGATTCATGGCAAGGTTACTTGATGAGAGAATATGGTTCATAGTTTTTTGGTATCTCTGTTCACAGCAATTGCAAGATGAGGCAATATATATGCCCTTCTTAGTTAGATTTTCATCGGTTAGGAGGCATCGTTGCCACACCTTCCATGAGCATAGGTTGATCTTGGTGAGTGATGCTTTGTTCCATATTAGCTCTTCTACCAGTAGTCTATCAGCTTTATTCCTTATTATGTCCCAGGCTGATTTCAAGGTAAAAGTTCCATCTACTACAGACTGTCAGATCACAATATCTTTGTCAACACATGGTTGTGGAGGCCGATGATTCAAAATTTTAGCAGTTAAATACGACCCAACGAGGGATTGAAACCGATGTGAATCCCACTGTCCATCCCGAGTTAGGTCTACGTTTTTAGCCTCACTGTAAGAACATGGTATATTTGCACGCCAAGAATACTTGAGGCCAACCACTTGTCATGCCATAATGAAGAGTTTCCTTTCTTAATTACAAGCCTAGTATTTTGCAGCGCCTCTTCGTTTCTGGACATTGCTACCAGAACCTTGAGTTCGTATGCAGCTACGTTGCATAAGGTGTATTGATCTTGTATATGTTGCTTGGAAAAAAACTTACCCACAAACTGCTTTCAGCCAGCAGTTTGAAGCACCACTTGATGCTTATCGCTTTCTAAAGCTCAATGAGGTCCCTCACTTCGAGGGCGCCTTCACATAGTGGTTTACAGATTCGTTTCCAGGTGCTCCAGTGAATTTTCTGTATTCCCTCCTGTTGTGCCCAAAGGAAGACAACTAGGAGTTCTCTGATTCGGTTCTGCATAGTTCGTGGTATCTTCAAGACGGCCATAAGATGCATAGGAAAACTTGCAATGACAGGATTTATCAACACTAGCCTTCCATCTTGTGACAATAAACGACCTTTCCAGCCTGCAATTTTTCCTCAAATTCTCTCCAGGAGTGGCTTGAACAAAAGACTAGTCAGTAAGCCAGAATACAATGAGGCACCTAGGTAGGTCACCGGGAATAGACCTTCCTTGTAACCTGGGAGTCTGCGGATCGTGTTCAGCCTCGCTAGAGTGATGTGCTTGGAGTGAAAGAAAGCTGATTTTTTCTTACATACAACATGGCCTGACCAGTCGCAGTATTTAGAAAGTATTTTCTTCAGAGCCCTGATAGACCTTATGTCCCCAATGGTGAATACTAATATATCATCTGCGTACATCAAGTGTGTCACAGTGAAGTGCCAATCGGTTGTTCGAAAGCTTTGAGATCCCCTGACTCATGTCCTTGTTGAATCAACCGTGATAATGTATCTTGCATCAATATGGAAAGTTATGGGGACAAAAGGTCCCCTTGCCTCGATTCAAAAAAATCCAGAGATACTCCATTCATCTTGATTGAAAACTGTTGGCATTTGATGCACTTGGAAATCAGAGCTATAAGGGGCTGCAAAAAACCTTTTGCATGAAGGACAGATTCCAAAAAATTTCAGCTTACTTTGTCGAATGCTTTTTTCATATCCAACTTGATCATTACATTACCCCCGACTGCCTTCTTGTGGATGTTATGTACCAATTCTTGTGCTAAGGTAGTGTTTTCAAATATACTTCTTTGCGCAACATAGGTGCCATGTTCCTCAGCTATCAGTTTTTGCATATTTTTCCTCAGCCTTTCTGACAGGACTTTTTCAATTGTCTTGTATACGACTGAGCTCAGGCTTATTGGCCTAAATTTATCAAATCCGTTCGGCGTTGCTACCTTGGGTATTAACGTGATAAAATTTGACATAAACATCTAGGGAATCATCCCTCCAATCATGAAGTCCCTCACTGCCCCAACAAGATCAGCTCCTGTTATTTCCCAAGTCAATTTGAAAAACTCATAATTGAATCCATCTGGCCTTGGAGCACTTCCATTAGGAATCAACCACACTGCATCTCGTACCTCTTTCTCTGCTGGTATTGCACACATTCGTGCATTGTCATCTTCAGACATCTGTTGTGGAAATCGATCAGAGAGTTCCGGTGGATGTGTTAAGGCTCCTTCAGATAGATATGCTGAAAGAAAAGGACTGCTTCCTCATGTATTGCAGATGCACCTTCAATAGTTTTGCCATCCCAAGTCGCATGTGAGAGATGCGGGAGTGATTATACTGCACATTTTGAGCTGCGTTGAATACCTTTGAGTTACGATCGCCTGCGCTCAACCAGCTTTTCCTTGTTATTTGTTGAAGCCGACTGATCTCTATTGATTCTAACTCATCTAACTCGGTTTTCGTGGTTAAGTATGTGGCTTCTGTCTCAGCGCAACAGTCCTCCTATAGGCGCAGTTCTAACAAGGCTAAGTGCGATTCAAGTAATCGTATCTCGATCCCGACCCTGCCAAAAGTATTATGGTTCCATTCCTTCAAAGCTGCTAGGGTTATCTTTAGCTGGCGCCCTAATGTGTTGAGTCCAACTTGACCATGCTTACAATGCCATAGATTTGCTACAAACTGCAAGAAACTTTTCTCCTTTCCCACATGTTCATAAATTTGAAGGGCTGTTGGCCATAGGTTGCCTCTTGTTCCTCCAGAAAAATTAGTAATGGGCAATGATCCGACAATTTTTGGCTGAGAAAGGTGTAACTACTGCGCCCTCGCCACTCCATAAAAGCAACATTAACCACCACACAGTCTAGCTTTGCACAAGCTCTACTAACTCCAGAGCGTCCATTGCACCACAAAAACTGTCTTCCAATTTTTCTCAGTTCCAGCAAAGCACAGGATTGGAGACACTCACTAAACTCCCACATCGGCAGACTAGGTCTAGCCATTCATCCACGTCTTTTCGAATTTGAGTAGATTGCATTAAAGTCTCCCAAGACTATCCAAGGGAGGATAACAGGCTATACATTCCTGAGATAATTCCATAGATCTCTTTGCTGGATATAAGAACATTTTTCATATACGAAAGTGACCAAAACATTTTATCTGTTGCACACCCAAATGCCCGTTATTGATCTGTTGTGACCTACTTGCCAACTGCAATAGGGATTATTTATCAGCCTATTTTGTTTCGTTGCAATAATGTCAAGGTCATTTTTTGATTAGTAGATTTTGATGCGGACATGCTAGATTATACATCTGGTGTTTTCTTGAAGAATATGAATACAAAATTCATTTATGCTTTTTTGTTTATTCACGTTTATGATTACAACTCTTATAGGATAAAAACGTCTACTTAGACAAGGATCCCAAGATTTATGATCCTTTCCATTTCACATATTTTGACTGAACCCTCATTATCTAATTACATAGTCTTACACCCCCTTATGTTGAATTGTAGGGTATTCAATTCCCAACTTACTCAAGATTTTGTGAATGGGCGGCTGGCCACTGCTTTGATCAAAATGTCAGCCAACTAGTTTTCTGATCGGACAAACGGTAGGCTGATGATTCACTTTTTCAGTTTTTCTTTTGTAAAGTGTTTATCTACTTTTACATGTTTTGTATAATCATGTTGTACTGGATTTTCAAATATGTTGATTGATGCTCGACTATCACCATGAGGGGACACGTAATCGGGATCGGGTACCCTATCTCGATTAGTAACTTTCTCTGCTAGAGTACCTCAGTTAATACTCTGGCTATTCCTTGGAACTCTGCTTTAGCACTTGAGAGCGTCACTATGTTTTGTTTCTTACTTTTTCAGGTCACAGGGTTTCCTCCTACCAACATGAAGTATCGTGCAGTCGATCTTCGATCTACAGGATTTCCTGCCTAGTCAGCATCAGTATATCCCTGGATTTTTAGATGTCCATTTCTCCTAAAATGGACTCCCTTTTGTAGTGATCCTTTAAGGTATCGAACTAGTTTGAGTGTTGTTTCCAAGTGTTCTACCTAGGGGCGATGCATAAACTAGTTGATGATTCCTACGGCATAGGCTATATCTGGTCATGTGTATGCCATGTAGATTAGTTTCTCAATAATACGTTGATATCTTTCCTTTCCTGCCAAGGTAGCCCTTTTGGTCATTTGGAGTTTGTGATTCACAGCTATTGGAGTCTCCACTGGTTTGCAATCAACAAGTTTTGTTTTAGTTGAGAGATCAAGTATGTATTTCCTTTGTGAGATAAATATCCCTTCTTTTGTCCTTAGGACTTCAATGCCAAGGTAGTAGTTTAGTGTCCCTAGGTTTTTTATCTTGAATTCTTAGGTCCCTTTGGAGTTTTGCCATTTCTCCTGTATTGTTTCCTTTGATTAACATATCATCGGCATAGATGAGCAGGCAGGTTACCAGCTCCCCTTGTTTCTTTAGAAATAGAGTGTGATCAAAATTACTCTGACTGCATCCATATATTTTCATAGCAGCAATGAATCATTCGAATCATGCTCGAAGTGACTGTTTTAGACCATATAATGCATTTTTTAACCTGCATACTCCTCTGTGTTGGAATCCTTCAGAAAAACCCAATGGAGCAGCCATAAATACTTCTTTGAGTTCTCTATGTTGGAAGACATTCTTGACATCAAACTGGCGAAGCGGCCAGTCAAGGCTTACAACTATTGAGAACAATACTCGGATAGTATTTGAATGAAACTTGTAAAAGGAAAGAATGAACCAAAATTGATCATTTCCTCATCTCTCCAAGATCTTACCTTATCCGGGGCAATTAGACTCTATAATAATGTGACAAACAAAGCAGAAAAAGCAATTCGAAAGACACACAATTCGATTTCTCTAAACCAACATGGTATCATAGCAATTTTTGATCCTCGGGTTAACCCATTGATCTCATCATCTACCACAAAGCGTCGGTCTGATCAAAACCATGTTGAACGACACAAACAGATCTCTCTAGCAGTCCTCAGAATCAATTTCTAAGGACGTTTCTACCCAACTGTAAAAAATCCTCAAACAGATTCAACCCCCAGAGAATCACTCAGCCTTAGCCATCACTCTAATGCATGTATAGATGATTTAAATTATATAATTCTTTTTTTGAAGGTCATTTTTTTATATTATATTTATTTATCATATTATTAATTATGTGTACAAGATGCTCTTAAATGTATAGATTTAAGCGTAAACCCTATTAAATGTACAATAAACATTTTGGAAATTAAACATGGAGTAATGAAAGATTGATTAAATTTTGTAAAGATAATAATGTTAGGCCCATAAAATTCTCTATAGATGTGCCAATCTATTGAAACTCAACTTATATTTTACTTCAACAAACTTTGTCTTATAAAGCTTTATTATGTAGTTTTATTAATAATAGATACCAAAATATAGATTTACATCAAACTCATTGGACTGAGTGTGAAAAACAATTAGAATTGTTAAAATATTTTAATGATTATACTAAACTATCATCACATGCATATAAACTCATTTTCCACCTTATAGTTTTCGTTTGTGATAATGTATGAACTTTTTTTTACAGCTTTTAATGAAGAATCTAATTTAACAAGTTGTGTAGAAGTTATTAATGAAAAATAATGTACGTATCTTTTAAATATATCACTACTTAAACTTGCAAGTTTTTGCTTTCGCGTCTCTCTAAATTTGTAATCATGGTAAAATTTTGGTTTATTTAATTATCAGGGACTCCAAAGTACACGAAAGTCATTGTTTTAGACCCCTTAATAAAATTAGAAGATTTAAGGATATCATTAAGGGTCTATTTTGTACCTATAGTTGATTTCTCATTTTGATTCTCCTTTTCCTTTTCCTTCTAATTTGTAATTTTTTAGTGTTTGATAAAACTATAAAAAAAAAATTAAAAAAAGTTATGAAAAAAGTGTTTGCAATCAAATTTTTTAAGATGATTAAATAGTGTTTGTAGTTAAATTTGGTATGATAACTTTGATTTACTTACAAAATTGCCATTAGAAGTAGAAGTGAAAAAAAAAAAGTAACATCCTACCTACTTCTGAAAAAAGGAGAATCTGACTAAAAAAAAGAAGAAATAGAAGGAGAATTGGAGTTTTAAAACACTGATTTTGAAATAATCTAAAAAAAAAAGAGAATGAGAAAATTAATCTAAAAAATAAGTGATACAAAACAGACCATTAATCTCCTTGCTTTTAATTTTCCTATTTTGTAAATGTACCTATACATAGAGTTGTTCATTTAAGACCCGGACCCAAGACCCGGCCCAAACCTGGACCCATGCCCCCGTGAATCTAATTTTATTTATTTACTATATATATTACTTTTAAAATACAAATGTAACTTGGCATAGTGGTGAAGAATATAGATTGTGTCTGAAAAATATAGGCTGTAGATTGATCGGATGGGTCCGGATCAGGTCCAGACCTACGACCCGAATAAACACCTTTACCTATACGTGGTGGCGCTCATATTGATGTACCATACATTTTGAAGATATGATGAATAAAGTTTTTTATCCCCAAACTCTACTCTTTACCGTTTTGTAATTGTTACACTATTTTAGATTTATTTTACAACTTGTTTCAGTTCATGTTCAAAACATTTTAAGTACCCGTGTTTATTTGACGGCAGAAGAAGGCCCTATTTTGCGCAGCCTTCTAAAAATTATAATCCAATTATAAGCATATTCCCCCCAAAAAATAACTCTTTATTTTTTCAAAATTTTTTTTTATAATTCAATTATAAGTATAAGAGGGTCTGCGCAAAACACCCCCAAAGTCATATTACATTCTTCATCAACAACGCATTACTACTAACCAATAATTACAGTTACGATATGAAATACAACATTGGACAGAATCCTGCCATGACAAGAAAAAAATTGAACGACTAAAACCCATCGTTTGCATCCAATAAATGTTGTATAGAATCGAATGTTTGGAAAAACACCAAAAATTGCGTCATCATCATCCTCTCTTCCATTTTCTTGTCCTGAAAGAAAAATTCAAGTAAGAGAAATCAATAATCAAATTAATCAATCCTCTCTCCGATTGCATTATATTCTTACTGCCGTTTAGCTTTGTGATGATGTATGAATCTATCACGATTTGGAGGTGGGAGATATGTATGAGTTTCTGGACCTCTGTAGTCGATATCATAAATCTCAGACCCAACAGGTTTCTGAGGCAAACGACCGGCCTGGACTCCATCTGCCAAGAGGAGGGTCAGTAGGAGGAGTAAAAGGCATGTCGGACCATGAGTGAGGTTCTTAATTTGGCTATAAATGCTTTGAGGTCGAACGGAAAATCGACGGCAATAGCGGCGTAGATAATCTAAGGCTGAAGGAACATGCGGCCGGCGGGGTCAACGGCTCATCTGGCTCCGCCGCCTTCTCCGCCATTGGAGGAATTTAGTGCGATTGGAGAAATGAAATTCGGTGGTTTTAGCATGAAGAGGCCGATGCCGTGAAATACATCCCGAATTGAGTGTTGCGAG
>JAOWBN010198919.1:0-14952 GCA_028565015.1 Pinguicula moranensis | reverse complement strand
CTTCCAAAGCACTCAAACCTGCTTGAACTATCAGATTTATAACATGGCATGCACATCTCTGATGAGAAAGAAAACCAACATTGTATGACTTCAATGGACCATCAAGTGATCTCATAGCTTTCGAATTCGCAGATGCATTATCCAGTGTGATGGAGATTGTGCGATCCACGAGTCCATATGCCTTGAGTACATCCAAAATACTATCTGAAATCATCTCACCTCTGTGTCTCTAAACCAATTTGAAACCAATTATTCGCTTCTGCAAATTCCAGCCGCCGTCAATGTAATGTGCCACTACGCTGCAATAATCTAGATGAGCTCTAGAATCCCATATATCCGACGTCAAGGCTACACAATACTGTGAAGCAGCAAACACGGCTTTCATTTTCGCAACTCGTCTCTCAAAATATTCTTCAATGTCACGCCGAATCGTGCGTGAACTAATTGGTTGGAAGGAGGGGTTTAAGGATTTTTTTTAATATGCTTTTTATAAGCAAAATACTCGCCAAAGTTGATAGGCAAGTCACAAGTAGCAGTCAACTGCACCAAGGATTCCCGAAATACCTTAGGATCGTAACGCCACGCGGTCACCTTGCCATCGACAGTGAAATGTAATGTTGGTTGATCGGTTTGTACACCATCATGCTGCAACCTACACTTGGTGGCATGCCTCTTCAAAGTGTCAGTCCTACCAACCGTCGTGTTCCCATTAGACTCTTTTTTGAATAATGACACTTCGCTTTCCAAAATGCTTTGCCATCAATAACTTTTTGCTACCTCTCAAAATGATTCCACACATCATACATGAGTCTCTTGCTTTTCTTCGAGGTGCCCGTCCTATTACTGCTTTGTGTATAAGGGTCTAAAGAATCCAATCCAAATGCATCAACTTCTTCTTCGCGAAGAATATCATGCTCATTCATATCATTCATTTTCTAAACTAAACACCTACATTCAATTTGGGAAAAACAATTAGAATAGGAAATTTAGATTAATAGCATTGTAAATTCAGATTATTAAATAATAAAAAAACTATTTAATAAAGTTAACAAAGCTAATAATTTATTAACTCACAAAAATTCAGATTTATTAACTCACAAAATTCAGATTTATAGTTAATGGAAGGCAATGAAGGCAATCTGCATATAAGCCCCTATTCCCAGTTGTCAGTTCCAACAATATCGCCTAAAGCAAGCAAGTCCTATAAAATTAAGGCTAAGTAAGTAACTGGATATATAAATCTGTGCACCACCATCAACAAATTACAAAATAGCTTAATTATATTTTTAAAGATAGTTACAGTCACTCACAGGTCCAAATTAAAAGAAGATGAAAATGTGTCTAATCAAGTTTAGCAAATGATGAGTATTGCATTAAGATGAAAGAAAAACAGCATAATTCTGAAAAGGAGAGATCTTAATTCTATTCTCTAAAAAATAAAGTGAGAATTCCACAATCTTCAGAGGTAAATCAATATTGCATCTAAACCAATGACACCTCGTATTTTCTCTAACCATAAGAAAAGTAACAATTAAAAGATAGGAGAATGACTCCACTCCCTCTACCTCAGTTCTCACAGAAGATCAAACCAGCACAAGAGTCTCAAAATATAAGTAGGACTGTCAAATGATTAAGAAGTTGCTAGTTTTCAAATATAAGTTGCTAGTATTCATCAGCAATCAATTCACACCTGATTAGAGACATAAAATCACCACTGGGATTATGCTTATTAAGGAGGAAATGATGTTAAACTTCAACCTAAATTCCCAATCCTGAACCTCAAAATATGAAACAACAAGATGCAGAAGAAAACATCCTTCTTCCAAATGAAAAAATAGATCTCAAACAAAAGATAGAGAAAAAACGATAACAATCCTCAATGTTCAAGTTGAAACCTGAAATATCGGCGTGAAAGCTCATACTTTTTGCAACAGTAGTAGTAGCAACCCACCGCAAACCATGAAAGAGCTCTGAATGAACAAGTCATAGGGATTCACAAAAACATCAGTGCAAAATTTACATAAGAAATGTGAAAAGGACAGTGCACAGAATTCTTCAAGAATAAACGCATGTTAAATAGTCTAAAAGTAAAGATAATATTGAGGTTCTATAGCATACTGCCAGGCAAACAAATAAATTAGACAGTTTTAGAAACCCTATCACGATCCTTGTGAAAACTGGAGTCACGAATCTTTAATTTTGTTTCCAAAAATATCTAAGAAAAGTTCCAATGGGATACTGCCTTTGTCCCCATCAGACTTCTATGATTCAGTCATACAGATGCATCAGCATATTTGGCCTGGGTCCTAACTGGCCCAAAGTGGGCACTAACTAAACATTGGAGCAAATCTCTAAACCGAGTTACAAAGCTGCTCTTAACTGGGTAGTGCAGATCTTCATGAAATTAATCCTATCAAACAATATAAGGATTGTGTCACGTGTAAATGATTATTTCCTGCTGTAGTATCGACTGTAGTATTCAAAGCATGTGAGCTACTACTAAATTACACGTGCATACAAGATCAAGAAGATTGCGTTTCTCCTGCTAACATGAAGCAAATCATCAATCTGTACTTCACCAGTTCATCGTTCTTGAGTCAATATTAACAATTGAAGAAAAATCCACATTGCTTTCTCTTGATAGCACAGATGGAGTAAATATCATGCCAGTATGCCACTAGCGGGAAGATACGTTAATTCAGATTGATGCAGTTAGAAAACTAATGTGCATCAGAAAGAAATACCACGCTACTTTCTTAGGTTTACAACAGTGGTTGTGTAAGTTGTATATGGAAGAACATAAATTCTCACTTCTGAGGATAGTCCTTAACTAAATTGCATGCCATCAAATAGAGTTCATTTGACTGGCCAAGTTCCACAGCTGCTGCTAGATGCACCAGGGTACACTTTAGGTGGAAAGGGTCCTTCTCAAGCAATCTGAACATGTAGTACATAAGTGGCATGAGCAACAATAAATGTAAAGCTAATATTCCGAAAGCATATCAACTAACATTGATGTGAGTTCAAAACATCTTTGATATTCACCACATTGATGGTAGTACTCAGCTTTGCAAGCTAAGAGGTCAGTGTTGTCCTTCAGTGTAAATAATGATTTTCCAGACAACTCTGTATTTGAACCTTCGTGTTCCAATTCTCTGAACATGGTCTCTATGACATTTTCTTTTTCATACTGGAAAATATTTCCCAGGTGAATTCTACAATTCATAAATAATATAATGCATACAACAACAACAACGTACCCAATATATTCCTAACTAAGTTGAGGTCTGGGGGGTCATATGTACGTGGCCTTACCCTTGTAATTATACAAAGAGGCCGTTTCCGTTGCGACCCAAATAATATAATGCATGATTTACATTATTTCAAGGGTAAGAAGTTTATGTAGCAGAAGCCTGTCCGTGATAGGTATACTTACTTTCTTAGCCAAGCATGAATAAAATGAAGAGAGCCATCCATCTCCAGGGCTGAACTGCAAAGTTGATAGAAGATTGGTCTCTGTAAAATACCAGTAAATGAGGCTTTAAGCATGGAGCATATAAACTGTTGGAAGCTCAGAGTCTGAAGTAATAATGACCAAGCACAATGACAAGGAAAATTAAGATGCTCTCAAACCTTAAACAGAACAAAATAACGAGTCATATAAAAAAAATCTATATCAAGTTTTTGCACTTCAGGGTAAAATGTAGAAATGACTCTGTGGCCTGGTACTTGCCTGCTTCACAAGTGAGCATATGACCCTCTATAAGACACTCCAATGCCTGAAATATGAAAATAGTTCGCTAAAAATTAATAGTCAGTTGCACTTAGTAATAGCATCTGATAGGGACATAATTATAATTTAGGAATGATAAACTTATTTATTGAATAAAAGCCTTCATGCTTAAATAGGTACAAAAGTTTCTTTGAAATTAACCCCCTAATCTATATCATAACTGCAAAAATACCAACACTCCTTTTCAAGACGGACAGAAGATTTCAACTAAATCAATTTTGTTACAAAGTCTCTCAAGATGTAGGGAACTAAGATTTTTAATAAACGCATCAACAACTTGTTCTTTGGTAGCTATGTGACTCAACTTCAATAACCCACTATTCAACTTCTCTTTGATGAAGAACCTATCAACTGACTTATTGTCACACCACAATTTCAATTGGGACTCCGGGTCCATCTTGAGCTCCACAAGTATCGACTTTAACCAAATCATCTCAGCAACACTCAAGGTCATGGCTCTGTATTCTGCCTCTGTTGTAAAAATAGTCACTACTGGTTGTTTCTTACTCTTTCAAGAGACTAGATTGCCTCTACAAATGTGCAATATCCAGATGTGAACTTTATCATCAGCACACTAGCCCAGTCTAAATCACAGTAACCCTCAACGTTTACATGTCCATTCTTTCTAAAGATCAATCCTTTCCTCAGTGTACTCTTCAGGTATCTCAATATCTGGTAAATGGCATCCAAGTGACCCTTTCTAGGGTCATGCATATACCTACTCACCACGCCCACAGCAAATGATATATCTGTTCGAGTATAATTCAAGTATATTAGTCGGTCTACCAATCTCTGATACTGCTCTCTATCAACTGGCACGCCTGCTTCTACACTCAACTTCAATCTCTGATCAATCAACATTTTAGCAGGCTTGAAGCCCAACATACATGTCTTCTGAAGTATATCTAGAACATACTTCCTCTGGGACGAAACAATTCCCTTTAACCCACAAGCCGCCTCAATCCCAAGGAAGTACTTCATTTGCCTCAAGTCCTTCACTTCAAACTCCTTGCCAAGTTGCAATCTCACTCTCATCATCGCCAGTAATGATAATGCCATCCACATACACTGCTAGCATTGTGGTATGATTATCACCCTGCCTAAAGAATGCAGCATGATCAACATTGGTTTGCTGATAATACATGCCAATCATAGGCTTTATAAACCTCTAAAAGCAAGCTTGAGGAAATTGTTTTAAACTATACAATAATTTTTCAAATTTGCAAACTTGACCAACTGTCTGACTAGTGCCAAATCCTAGCGAAATCTCCATGTACACCTCTTCTACAAGATCGTCATGCAGAAATACATTTTTCACATCGACCTGGTGCAAGTTCGATCCTTAGTTCGTTGCTATAGAGACCAGAGTCCTAACTATACTCATCTTTACAACGAGCGCAAATGTATAATCAAAATCAATCCCATAGACTTGACTTTATCCCTTGGCTACTAGTCTTGCCTTACAACGTTCCACTATACCCTCCTGGTTCTGTTTCATAATGAACACTCACTTACATCCAACAGTCTTCTTATCCAGCGGCAGTGGCACAAGATACCAGGTTTTGTTCTTTGCAAGGGCCTCAAGCTCCTCTATCATTATCGCTTTCCATCTCAAGTTTCTTAGCCACCAACCAACACTTACAAATAAAGACAATGTCCAAAGATGCAATGAATGCACCATGTTTAGGAAATATGTGTGAGTAGAAGACAAAATGAGCAATATCATGGGAAAAAACATATATTTGGTGGGACCCCTGCATTGCTGCGCCTAATAGTAATATCAGGGAAAGAAATATCGGGGAGAGGGGTAACATCACCTGAAGATACTGATGAAGGTGAAAATGCCCCCAAAGTCAAAGCGGTCAAGGACCTTGGGCATGGAACTGACACAGGTGACTCGGGAACCTCTATGGTCTCCTCTCCTTCTGCCACCGTGTGTGGGGATGATGTTTTGTATATACTAACAACGGCTCCCCTTGACCCAAAATTTCTCTCTACTGCTGACTCACTTGGAATCTCTCTCTCTACTGCCGACTTATTCGTCAAGCAAGGGTAGGAAATGTATCCCACTCGTACTATCACATGTCCTCCCTAATCGCTAATGCTCTCATCCATGTCACAACTACTCTCCCCTTTTCATCATACACCATCAGACGAGCCTTCAAAAGGTAAGGAGGAACCTTGCTAGAAGTATGGCTCATGCTCCCGAAATGTAACATCTGTGCTCCTAAACAATCTCCGCTCAAACCGGACTCCAGCACACATCTTTTTTGAGTCACAGAGTACCCTACAAACACACTTTTGACGACCCTCATATCCAACTTTCCAACCCCCGCCTTGCTATCCTGGACAAAGCATACACAACCAAAAGTTTTCATTTGAAAGGTGTCATCTTTTGTACCATTGCATATATGAAATGAAGACTTCCAATCTAAAACACGGGATGGTAAGAACCGCTTGTCCCTACAAGTATTTAGGGCCATTCATTGTGAATATCATACTCCTAGCCACCTCAAAAAGGTGTCGGTTTTTTCTTTCAACTACCACATTTTGCTTTGGTATGTATGGACAGGTAATTTGATGTTTGATGCTCTGATATGATAGATAGTCTACAAATGCCCTGTTAGTGTATTTCATCCCATTATCGAACTTCAACCCCTTTACTACTGCACCATACTGCGTCTGTACTCCTTTGTGAAAATCCTTAAAACAATAAAAAAATATCACTCTTTTTTTATCAAGTATAATCAAGTTACACGGAAGCAACAATCAATGAATGAAACGAAATAACAAAACCCATTGAATGTTATTGTGGGAAAATGCCATCATACATCCGAATGTATCAAATCAAAAATACACAAACTCCTACGATCAGAGCTGACGTAAGAGCTTCTAGTATGCTTGCCCAACTCACAAGCATCACAAAGTAGTTTCTCTTTATTAATTGCAGCAAATAAATGAGAATAGAGTCTACTCAAAGTCAAGGAAGAGTGGTTGCCTAATCGCCTATGGTAAAGCAGTAAGTTTTTCATAGTACTGTCTCCTCCAGGTCTCTCCACAATGGATAAAAGAGCTGAGTTCAATCGCTTCCGGTCAATATACCATAGGCTACTACGCAATATCCCAATCCCAAGTACCTTGCCTATCAAAAAGAGCTGAGTTCAATCGCTTCCTATTCTATCAAAAAATCACCTGAGAAATATCAAACAAGACAATACAATTCAGTTGGTTAACAATGACATTTATGAACAGAAAGTTTACGAGGAATGAAAGAGCATGCAAAACTTTGGATAAAGTCAAAGTATTGGTGCAGTGCACTGTACTCTTACCCGCCACTGACCGATCGTTGTCTTGACACTCAACGGGTTTGCTAGAGAAGTATAGGAACTAAAATCCCTAGCAACATCCTTCGGATGTCCCAGAAGCCCCAAAATCAATAATCCAATCTAAAAAGCCAACAGTAAAAAAGAATGTCAGAGCTAGTGAGTCATACATACTTGTGAAACTTGAGGCTAAAACAACGTTATCTGATAAGACAGATGAGGTGGGTGTATCAGTGTTCACCTTTACGCATTTGGGTCTGTCAAAGAATGCTCGGTCCTCCTCAATGAACACAGTACCCTCCGTAGTCTCCTCATCATCAGCATTCACCATCAAGTTGATGTTATAGTCTCCTTGTCCACTACCTCCTACCTCCACCTCTCTTACCTCAAAATCTACCTCTCCTACCTCCAAATCTCTCATGGGACAACCTTGGATAGAACTCTATCAAGCGGCCAACCACTCCACACTGATAGCAACTACGAGTCTCGCCCTGAGCTCCAGTCACCCGTGAACTATTAGTAACTAAAGCCTTCGCACCCGACACTACACTCGGTATAGAGTGTATCATCATCTCACTCTCAACCTGTATCATAGCATCAATGACCTTATTCAGTGATGGAATCTTAGCCTGAGACAACAGAACTTATCTCATCAAGTGAAAGATCGGATTTAGATCCTTAAAAAATTTCATAGTCCATTTTTCAAAACGTTGTCGCATATTGCACCCTGAGTCACTACAGCTAGACAAAGGGACATAGTAATCCATCTCAGCCTACAATCGCTTCAAACATATAGAATACTCCTGGGTAGACCGCTCTCTCTGGAGCTTTGCACCAACATCCAACTGAAGCTGAAACACCCTCATCTAGTTTTCAATCCCAACGTAGGTTGTCTTCAGGCTAGTTCCCATGTCACTCACCAAGTTAAGGTCATCCACAGTAGAAGCAACTGAGGCAGTCATTGAGTTCAAAAACCAAATATAAAGAAAAGATGTCACTCCCCGACTCATATTCCCTCAGGTATCCGTCCAAACTCTTTTCTACTAAGATGGTCTCAATCCTACGTGACCGGCTAAGATATATAGCTGATCCATCAAGTTTTAAATCTATAGGTGGAAGATCAAGCTTGATCTGAGCAACAACAGAAACAACGGTCAAGATTGAGGCAGTTGCTACCTGTATGTACCCAACCATAGCTCTGAGTACCTCAGGATTGAGTTTCCTCAAAAACTTCATTCCTTGTTTAACCACACTATCATTCGTCCATGTCTTCTTATGCACAGTAGCTCCAACCACAATCAATCGCAGTAATTATCCACAATTCATACAGTACAATCTTCACTTTCCAAAACATCATCACAATAATCCACATGTCTCAACACTCAATCATTAACACTCAATATCCAAAACTCGACACAATACCTAATTGAATCCCCAAGTTTAGACAAATGTCATCACTCCAAACAAGCAATCCACCATATGCATCAAAACACCAATATACATCAAGCAACACTGAATCAACAAAAAACGATATGGCAGGTGCGACGATCTACCACATATGGCCACACTGACTTTTCTCCGGTGGTGGAGCGTGGAGCAGCGACTAGACGCGGGAAGCTCATGGCCTCTGATTCCAGCGCTGGTAGTTGCCGAAAAAGGCGCCGACGGATGCACCAGCTGAAGAGGTCGCGACGTGCGTTAGATCCAGAACTTTCCAGCCCAGAAACCTGTGTTGTTAGGGTGTGGGGCGCACCGGGGCGATTGGATAAAAAACTAGGGCGACGGGGCGTGTGCCCCACAAATTGGAGCGCATTAACCCATTTACGACAATATGAACCCCTCAAAAAGAGCCCTTTCGACACCTTTTAGAATAAACGACGGGGAAAGAGTTGAACGCTTTCTAAAAAAAAAGATTGTTTCTCGCGTGTGCGCCTCGTAACAGCGCCCCCGGGATATCCCTCGCTCCACCACCTGGGGGAGATATCCCTTGCGCCCCGTGCGCCCCCAACAACACTGCCAAAAACGCGCCGCTGACGGCGGTGAACGGCCAGAAACACGCCGAACAGTGGATGGGCAATGACGGGGTACAGATTCTGACAGGTTTCAGTGACCAATTCTGGCGTACTAGGGTTGGGCTTGTAGATTTCTTAATTTAGCTCTGAAACTAAATTGTAATTTAGGAATGGTAAACTTGTTTATTGAATAAACGCCTTAGGCTTAAATAGGTACAAAAGTTCCTTAATTGAAATTAACCCCTTAATCTGTATCATAAATGCATAAATACCAACAAAAATAATCCCTAACAATAGTGTTGGAGATAATGCGGTAAAAGAAACAGTCTTACCTCATAACACAACGGATCAGCCCTGATGGCAGCTTTGTACCTCAAGTGCCATGAGAAAAAGTCAGGCTCAATTAGCTAATTCAACAAAACACGACCCTAATAGCAATAAAGAAAATAATGCAGCCAGGGAGAGAACTGTATGCAGCAAAGTCAAAGTGAATGACAAAAATGGAAAACATATTGAATAGGAAACTAAGAAGAGTAAACAAAAAGTGTGAAAAGTATTGTTGGTCTGGATGGTTAAGTTCCTTAGGTCAAGTGCTCAAACCCCTGTTATTTTATCTATTAAAAAATATGGAAAGCAAACGGCCAATATGCTATTAACACATGATATGGAATGATGAAGTTCTATCTAACTTATATTTTCACCACTCAATAGTGATGGCATGCCAATTCTTGCAGTCTCAATCCATGTTTACCAGCGCCATTCTATATGTAGTTGTCCAGACCACCCCTAATACCTTAACGAATTTTGAGATTTCGAAATATGTTTTCACCCTTTCTATTTCAAGAATTATCATAATCAAGTTCAGCTACAACTTCAACCACCACTTTAGAAGCTACCACTTTGCACCAGCTTAAGATAAAGAAAACACGGAGTGCATATCATTAATGTTGTGAAGGGAATACTGATTGCATTCATAAGGTTCATTTCTTATCTTACAAAAGTTGCTTGTTATCAATACATTTATTTCTTCAACTAAAATTTTCAATAATTGCTACGATGTTTCCTAATGAGGAAATTGCAACATGACCATTCAAATTTTGGTTTTGGATATAAATGTTCCACAAAGGACTCATTTCTATGCCAATTTTAATTTTGAGAAAGGCAGTAAATTACGAGTGATCTTTTAAAACAGCCTCAGAAGGTAGTACCATCAAGAATCTTTGTACAAATTAAAAAACTAGTTAGGCTGCACGGGAAGAGAATCATTATAACCATAAAACATTGACGCACCATAATCGAGCCTGCTCACGATTTTCCAAGGCCTCATATGCCTTGCCTCTCAAAAAGCATATCGCTGAAATTATCTGTAAAAGACAAATAACCACAAAACCCACGCCAAGATAACTATCTTTCAAATTTATTCACGAGTCTATTCCTCTTTATTTTCTTCTATAAATAAGGTGGCTAGCAATAAATGGCATATTTACATCCGCCAGAGGGAAATGATAAACTTACATTGATTTCACGATCTTCACTATCTTTATCCAGGTACATGCTATTACAGTCCTTTGTTTCCGTAATATTTCCATGTTCATCCACTTTAGCATCACCAAGCATTAACAAACATTGATTCCACTCCTTTAACTCTTCCTGGTAATATAATATAGTTATTGTTCAAAAAGATGCATCATGCAATGAATCACTAGTTTTTATAGAAAAAAGAAATTAAAAACAAGGTGCAGGACAGATTTCACCAACTCATGTATTAGATCCCTCAACAAAATGTGATTGCAATTTTTGAAGTCGAATGATTAAGAGTTGGTAAAACCATTCAAAACTCCCAGTTAATGGAATTAAGTTTTTCTTCTTCAGTTCCTTTAATGAATGTCTCGAGTTTGGTCCATAACCATTTCAGTTATGCTTTTTGTATTTTCAGAAAATACAAGGGAAAAAACACGGGAAAGAGATAGAGTAATAAGGAGGAAAAGGAAAAGCATTCCAAGTAGCAAATGTTAGAAACAGATTTGAACACTGAAATCCTTAATCTCGAGTCCAACTCAAATAGCACGATATTCCATTATTATCACTCCAACATCTACCACCTACCAGTTGAAAATGCGAAAGGAGCAAATTAAACCAGTATCTTATTAAAACAAAGTTCACATCACATCAATAAGCACTGCTGCACCGTATACAACTGGAAAAGAAAGAAAAGCGCCTGGGCCTTACGAGGCATTTGGCTGCAAGATAGCGGAATCGAAGGTCACGCAGCACAATCTGAGACGCATTCAGCAGGTGGAACGCGCGACGGTAGTGCCGTCCGAGGTACAGCGCCTGGGCCTGCATGTAAATGTCAGCGGGGTCCGCCGTCAGCGCCGCTACTTTGTCGGCAAAGAAAATCGCCGAGGAGTACAAATGCTTGCTCACGCAGTCCCGGACCACCCCGCGGAGCTTCTCAATTTGCTCTTCCCTCATGGTTTTTCCCGCGAACTGTGCTGAAATTTGATTCAGAGTTTTAGAGATGGAGAAATTGAGGGTTTGCTTTTCAGAGTTTGCAAAAGAGCGGGAGAGATTTTTACAACGGCAATTGGGCCCATGGGCTTCGAATATATTTAAATTATAAATTATATTGCATCAGGCCCAATTTAAGCCCATATCCATTAATAGTTATCGTGATTGCTATTATTTAAAAAATGTTCCTAAAATTCGTGAAAAATAAAATTTAAATAGAAGTAGGGTTGTTTAACCGGAACGGTGGTGGCGAAATTTGGCCAGTCACCACCAATGGTGGATGCTGGCGGAGGCGGATTCAAATCCATCACTTGTTAGATAAACTAGGGTGGGCAGCGGGTGCAAAATTATTCGCTCCGCCCGTGCCCGCATTTGCCAAGTTCGCAAATGCGATGCGGATGAAAAATCGTGTTCCGCAAAGTTATGCGGGCAGAATGCGAAAAGAAGATTTTTGCTTTGCGAAATCTGCATCCGCCCGCATAAATTTATTTTTATATTTTTATTTTTATTTAAATACAAAATATATGATGTGGATTCTGCAGGGCTCCGCATCCGTCCGCCCCCAATTTTTATTATTTTTTATTATTTTTTTTATAAACATATGTACTTACGCAAAATCCACGAATTCCACATTTGTCCGTCCACAAAATTATGCAGAATTCGCGGATTCTGCATCCGCCCGCAAAATTGCACGGAGCGGGCGGATGCAAAAAACTATTCTTCGCGGGCGGATGCGGAACCGAAACATCAATTCCGCATTCTTCACGGACGAAATCTTTCCCTTCCCATGCTCCTCCTAGAGAGAAATGATATAGCGCACGAACAAAAAAGGTGCATGAATGAATGCACAAATTTTGAAGAAATGATCAAAATATCCTCATATTAAAATACTGGTACAAAATTTAATACAGAGATATTTTAATAAAGCAAATGACAAAAAGCAAATTGAAAGTCCCAACGCAACACTTTGCTATATTGTGTCTTCTTCTTCGTTTTGCCCGCAATTCCAAGCATCCAATAGTTCTCCTTTGAGTGGGTCCTCCCACTGGAGGGTTTTGTCTTCCATGGACGAAAGTTACTTGCTAATACAATACAACTATTAATTTTATTTTTTAAAAATTAACTGTGATAATGGAGTTAGCCACCGTCACTGCTAACACCGTGGGATATCGGGTAATAGACTAGGTGATGGTGGCGGTGGCGATGAAGGTGCACATCACTTAATCCGTTACCTTAAGGGTGTGTTTGATAGCCAGATTAGAGTTATCCCTTATTGTGGATAACTTGTGGGATAAAATAGGACCAAAATACTTTCCTCTGTATGGCAATGGTTTATGCGGATAACATTTTATAAAACACATCCATTATTTTTCTTTATGTTCTTTTACAAAATTGCCCTCCAATTTCGCATACAAATACCTTCTTTTCTCAAACCTAAGATTTAACTCTGTCGAGATGCATGTGCATTCATGACGTTAGGGGAGCCATTTACTCGTTCACCTTAGCTACAAAGGAGGATCTGACAGATGGCTAGACTACACAGTTCAAGATCAGGAGTCGGACACCGAATTCACTCTTATAGGCACGGGGCTCAGGAGATGTTTAGTGTTCATTTGTAATATCCCTTGTCGCTTTTCTAATATTTTGTAAATACGCTATATTTTATATAAAAATTAGGCTTATAAAAAAAAAAGATTTAACTCTGCCCGATTTCCCTATCCCAATTTCACTCTCTAGATTTCATCCATTTGAGAACTAAAAATGATATGATTGGTGTAGAATGTAATCTGTATTATAAAGTATTTGGTTTATTTTTTACCAACATACCGTCATACATTTTTTCAATCTTTAACTAGCGAACGACTGCATGCTCATGATTTAGAATTTAATTATTCTGACTTTGTACAAATTCCATGGCGAGAGCCTCAATTGGCTTCGCTGCTCCTCTCTCCTCCGTCTTCATCATAGATGAAGGGATACATATACAGTAACATACGAATGATTATAAACAAGAAATCAAAAGCTTGACGAATAAAGGAGGAAAGCAGTGTTGAGGAGCCCGATGTGAGGGAATCCAATATCGTCATTCGCCGAAAAATGGTCGTCGTTCGCAGAAAATGGTCGTCGTTCGTCAGAAAATGTCTGCCTACCTCGCTGGATCGAATGTAGATGTAGAGATATCACAGAATTCTTGAAACCCCAGAAAAACATCCGATTTGCTTATATAAATACAATGGCATGTTGTAAATAATTAAAAATATAATGGCATTAACATAACTGGAGGCGGGATAAGAAGTGAGTTTGAGAAATTCCTGAAATTTTTTGGGGTTAAAATTTGTGGTGTTATTAGCCTTTGTCCCAAGCCGAAAGATTGCAAGTGTGTGTGCACCAAACGATAAATTAAGGTAGATAATCTATGTTTGGCACCCTTTATCCCTTAATTATACGGCTACCAAACATAACCTAACAATATCGATAACAGGCTGCAACCACACGCTATTGGGAATATCGTTAGACACACCATGAATAGAAACAAAAAATTGACAATTACAAAATAATCAAATTCCTATATGCTCAACTTGTGTTATGATACTCTCATTCTTAAGGGCCAAATCCAAAATTTTAGGCAAAAAAAATGAGATACAAATCTAAAGATAGGGGATACCCATCCCAAGCCTATCAAAGCAACTTCAAAAAATTACTATATGAATCCATGATTTGGTACCTTGTTGAGTAAACCAAACCAAACCAAACGTACCCAGTATATCCCGCCTAGGCAGAGTCTGGGGAGAGTGAGATGTACACAGTCGTACTCGTACCCTGATCTCTAAAAAAAAATAAGAGACTGTTTCCGTGGAGACCCTCGACTCTTCGAGTACACACACATACACAAAAAAAAGAGAGAGAGAGAGAAGGAAAGAGGCAGAGAAAGACATCGGCACTCGCCCACCTGCATAAACACGGAGATAAATTAGTATGCATTTAATGAGTTAGGTCAATAAGCAGATAAGTACGTATGTAAATATATATATATATAGGTAAAGAACTACGTACTACCCCGATACCTGCTAAGTACACCCCTATCTCTCTACTTCTCGAACAGTAATCCTACGTCTCCAACTCGCTCTATCAGAGTTCATGTCCTCAGAGAGGTCTAATCCCACTAAATCCAATCGGTGCTGCTCCTCCCACGTCTTCCTAGGTCTCCCTCTCCCACGCTCCCCTTGCACTTGCAGTCCTTCGACTCTCCTAACAGGTTCATCAATATGCCTTCTGCGTACGTGTCCAAACCATCGCAGTCTTCCCTCTCTCA